>JAJONR010002265.1:0-67347 GCA_029582245.1 Solanum etuberosum | reverse complement strand
GTATACATCGGACTCCACATTTAGCTCATGTGGTTTTATGTCGGTTATTAGTAGCTCCCACAGTACAGTCAGATTCTAGTGCATTGACCAGGTTATCAGTTACAGTTCAGTATTCAGACTTAGCATATCATGTGTTGTTGTTAAACTCCCCGTATTTATATATTCAGATGTAGTATGGGTATTCCCCATCATTTCAGATTTATCTTATGATTAGCTTCCGCACAATGTTTATTGAGTCAATTCTCTTTAAGTATGCTTATGTTATGCCAGCAGGGTTAGCTTGGGGTCACTCATGATCCTAGGTCCCGTGTCTGCGTCCTGGGGGTAGCTCAGGAAGTGACACATATATTCCGAGATACATGTATCTGGACGTACCAAAATCTGGTAAGATTCATAATATTACAACATAGCATGTATTTAAGTAATTAGATTATATACTAGTGAGATTATTGTAAGTTACCCTTAAATAAAAAGTTTTAGCCCATGGACCGACCCCGATCAAGCCTCAAAGACCAAGGGCTTATACAGTTCGGGCTTTAAATGCCCTAGTTTTAAATGGGCTTGAAAAATCCTATCCAACCCTACCAAAATAACAAGTTGGGTTGAACCGGCCCATAGGTAAACTTTAGAAACTCCAAAATAGGATGACTTGCATAAAACCCAAACAAACAACCAAGTGACCAAACTGTGAGTCCCAGCAGGTCATAAATGGCTTGGGGTCGCTATAGGAAATCTCTAAATAAAAATATTTGAAAATAGAGGAAATAACATGGATGGTAATTACAATATCCACTACTAAAAGGACTTTTATCCTCAAAAGTCAAGGAAGAGAAAAATCCTGAAAGCTTGAAAAGATGACGTTAGTGGGTCTCTGCCAGACTTTTAGACACTCACTCGAATTGAAGAATTCCATCCCAGAACCCAAGTTAGAAGAATATTCTTGAAGTCACTTCTTTCACCCCAAAACTTAAAGCTAACCACCAACTACTTCTTTTAATAACATTTCCTATCCAACTGAACCGACCTCGACAAAATGCACTAGACTCATCTGAGATATACCAAAACCACACAGATGCCATAGAACTAAGCAGACATAAGATAAGGGAAGATGCAAACAAGGTCACAAATTGAATTAAACGCTTTATGCTACAAAACATAAAATCTTATGTTCATAAAGAGCATCCTATCTTTAATGAGCCATACTAAACCTCTCCAGAACCATCTAGTTCATGACCGCATTATCCCTAACTTAAAAAGAATGAAATATTCCACCTAAACGTCTAAGAGTGGTAAATGGAAATATAAGTAACTCAGCCTAGGAATAAACCCAAAATCTAGTCCCAATGGCTCGTAGAACCAACAACTTAAGTTTGAAACACAACCTCTTAAAGCTGAACAAGCTACTCAAATGTCTTCCTTCTACCAAAGAAACTCTCAAAAAACAGATGCAAGATGAAAATCTTAGCTAGATGTAGTCAAAAGCCTATGTCATGTACCATGAACTACCCGTTAAGGGCAACTCTGAGCCAACATCCTAACCTATGGAAAACTAAGTCTGTACATTCGTGGAATGCAATCCGCGTTCGCTGAGAATAGAAGCTCGCTTAGCCGCATTCATGTGAAGGATTTCACGTTCATGGAGCCTAAAAGCTTGTCTAGCCACGTTCGCGATGGCTAAATCACTGGTCTTTTAATTAAAAGCAGTGACACGATCAACACCATTCTCCAATCTTCCTAAGGATATTTCTCCCTCATTTTAGTTTCAATTCAGATGATTCGACTTCCGGTGGCTCCATGGAGTTCGTGGCTACGTGGGGGACTATTCAGAAGTCATTGGTGAACCTCCAGTTGAGGTAAAATTATTGTTTATCTGGCTGCCTGGTCCTCTTCTTTGACCTTATATGTGTAGTTGTTACATGTGTTGATTTCTAGTTGTCATGGGGCCTTGACTTGTGTTCAAAAATGAAACACAAGTTCAGGGTACGACTTTTGGCCTTTGACAATATCAATTTCGAGATTACCAATGCTGGTCCCATATAAACATTTTGACTCAATTTTTTGGGTCCATTTCTAATTGTTGCGAATTTAGTGTCTAAACATCTATAATGATGTGGCGATCGATAATTTGATAGCATGACAATATTTAGAGGCATTTCGGGAGTAGGTATCCTATTGTGTAGCTGATTAGAGTTTCGTGATCGGCTTTGAGGTAGACTTCAGTCTATTTTCTTGATTGAGCTTCTTAGATAATGCCTAGTATAGATTTCGTATAAGTTCGGATGGTATTTGCTGGGTATTTAGCATTTCTCTTACTCATTTAATCTTTTCTTAATTTCGTAGGAGCCGTGGGCTTATTGTGGGTGTTGGAATCCTTAGTTTAGGCTTGTAGCTTTACTTGTGGTGTAGATGATATTTCTTATCCATTATAGGATTGAAACATTGTGGCCTTACACTAGGTTCGACCTTGGATGACTTAGGTCATGTTATATCTCCCTTGTATTTTTTATTTACTCCCAGTTGAGCTTTTGTTGAGTTGTTCTCCTTGTGTTGGTGATTGTAACCTTGGTGGCTCTTCGTAGCCGGGGGTTGGTCCTAGCTATGCTCGATCATGGACTTGAGAGGTATGGTTGGGGCATGGAACAATCCCTTGAGTTGCTCCTTCTTTATTGATTCAAAATATCTTCTTGATCCATTCACGTGTTGTTTAGTGGTAGGCCTATTTTACCCTTATTTAGCGTGTGATTATATTATTGGGCCCAAGGTCGTATGTGAGGACCAATTGGATCCCAGGTTAGTACTCTCCACTTGATAGTGTGGTTTGGTTGGCTGTATGGTTATTTGACTTGAATGCCTTGTTTGAATGTTGGTGATGGCAGGCATTACTTTGTTTGTTAATTCTCATGGATTTTGTGGTACGATCTCGACTCATGCATTGGCATAGTTATTTTTCATGATGAGATATTGTTTTACTCAGCTTTTTTTCTAAAATGGTTTTGACGGGAGTCATACCACATAGATAAGTTGATTATTAGTTTTGGAGATTACGAGGCGTCAGGGACGTGGTATTTTCCTACTTGAGATATTAAAGGCATCTATGATATGCTAAATTTTACTTGACTACCTGGCGCGTCGACACCTTTTCTTGCATGCTTTTGTTATACTTACGCTCTTGAGTTTACAATTGCTACCTGGGCGGCATACTCCCTAGGGAGTTTACTGTCTAGCTGGGTGTCCCCTATTTTGTATATTCAAGCCCCCAAGTTTTCTCTTGCTAGCTGGGTGACTTAAGCCCCTAGGAGTTTACTGTCTGTCTGGACGGCCCCTTTATGTGATCGCTTGTGGTTAAAGGTTTCACATGGTCACTGATGGTTCTGTTGCCCGTCCTGGATTCATATGCATTGACTATCACTAGTATACTTGTTTTTTGATTGAACTCTTCGGTTTATGGGCGCGATTGGCTTATGTTTTCTTATTGTACCTTCCAGGTTTATGGGGTCTGGTTAGGTTATTGTTTGAATATTCTATTCTCTGTTATTATTTTTCTATTAGCTGATAAGATTTGACTTTAGAATTTTGGCTGTGGGGCATCCTAACCCTTGCTAGTTGACTTGGTATCTTAGTTGGTTAGGAGTAGGTTGTTGGCTTGCAGTCCAGGTACGTTCTTGAGTCGGGTTCTTTCCCCATATTTCCTGTTCATGTTCATTGTTTTGTGCCTACTTAATATCATGTGTAGTTACTTGTCCTATGATTTTCTTATTACTTGTTGTTTATGCTTGTCTTATCTTTTGATCTTTGTCAGCCGATGCCTATTGAGTACCATCTTTGGTACTAATACTACACTTCTACCCCTTGTAGATCTCAGTTTGAGTTATCGTCGTTGATTTTGAGTTGTACGAAGCAGTTTAGAATTTCAGATGGTGAGTTCCCGGCGTTCGGAGTTACCGGTCTCCGCCTTTTTTGGATTCAGAGACAACCTGTACTTATTGTATTTGGAAAAGCCTTGTATTATAATTTTAGATTAGATGCTGAACTACTATTAAAAATCATCTAGAAATACTTTTGAAATCTTGACCAAGCACATTTCTCTAGTATTAACAAAAATACTTTTCAAATTAATTAGCCAAATAACACACTTCTTTATTAATCGATAGCTATTGTGATGAGTCTTTATCTCTAAGGACAATAATTTGAATTTGTCAATAATTGAGACACCACTATTATCCCTGTATAATCCCCATCCCTCTAAGTAAAACATCCATTTAATATACATGATGTATATATTAACCTGCGAGAATTTCAGTCAAATGTATCAGATTTCATACAGATATATTGTCTGCTGCCTGATCACAAAACTACCCTACATATATACTTATAAATATTGAATGTTACATATGGTTATATTTCAGAAGATAGATTCTTCAATTGAAGGAAAAACCATGTATATATTTGTTGGCAATCGAGAAATCCTTAAAACCTAGCAATACTAATATCTGAAACTTGGTGAATAATGTTAAACTTTTGTCCATCACTAAGTTTGAACCATTGACGATTACCATTAGATGAAATCCCAGCTTCACCACTTTTTGTTAGTTTTCATTTCAGTCAAATGATACATAAAAAGCCCATATTAATTCTCCTACCCTTTTTGCTAACTCTAATACAACCAACTTTTAACTCTGATTCCAATTACATTTATCCAACATAGCATTTGGTATTTTTATCCTCTAGCCTCTTCCCAAAACATCCTTCATAACTTGTGTGTCCACCTCAACAGGGATCCTATCGTTCACAAGGTTAAATTTGAAAGCATGCTCAAACTATATCTCCATCTCTGTGACAAAATACAAAGAATGAACAGAAAAGCAAGAAAACTGATTTTCCCATTTCATTTATGACGAAGCAACTAGATTGATAAAAGATTAACTAGAACCACCTTACATTTATTTATTGTCTTGATACAAATATCAGGGATGGAAACTTTATCAAGACTCATGAGGGAAATTTTTTTAAACATTTCAAAGGTTCACACAAGCTTGGACCAATAAATTTATTAATGTTGTTATGTATTTATTATTCATCAATCACACTTATGACTTACTCCCCAAACAGGGATTATAACCTAGCCCACAATTTGAAACATAATTTTAAGAACCAGAGTTTTGTTATATAAAAATTGTAATTAAATTTCATAATCTTACATGGACTGAGAATACCAAGAAAATTAATTAGAAGTATACATGCTTTGCCATAATGAACAGTCTTTGAGAGGTAGATACCAAGAATTATATAAATCTTTGGCTGGATGTTTGGATACCAAATCATAAAGGTCACGACCCGAGCCTACACCCTGAACACGGCCGACACTCGAGAACCATTGATGGCCCTCAAGCGAACCCTCATCCCAGCGGACAACAAGCGGAAGACTAACTCAAGCATACATAAGCATCAATTTGAAATAAACGTTTAAAAACAGTTTATTGAATCTCAAAACTGAACTGGATATACTTAGTATGAAACATAAGTTTTAAATAAAAATATCTGAAACTGAAAGACTCTCTAAAACTGTCTATCTATGAATCCTCTACTATTAAGAAAGGATGTCGGGACAAGACCCACGACACCTCAAAACTACTAACTGGAAAGTAACTTTGAAGTCCTCTGCAATATAAGGAGGCTCACCAAAGCTAACTGGAGTGTAGAGTGATCTCAACAAAACGTCTGTTGATAATCATGAACACCTATATCTGCATCATAAAAGGATGCAGGTCGAATGACATCCTTACATGGAATGTACGAGTATGTAATATGGCTGAGTAAATAAATGACTGAAAGAAACTCAACTGAATCAATACATGAACATGAAGTGAAAACCATTTAAGCTTTACAATAAGATATGCAATAAAAGCAACATGAAAATAATATACTTTACTTGTGGGGAGTTTCTCTAACTGACAACCATTACCATGAGCCTAGCAATGATACAACGTTCGCCTCACGTTACCAGGGCCACCCTATACTTTGTCGGGATATAGGATAATATCTTGACTATGGATCCATCTAATTGGCCTTCTCAGAGGTAGTGAGGAGTCGCATGAAGAGTCAATTCTATCCTATCCTACGCTGGCTATGTAGTTCTATGGGACTTCCGAATCATAAGAGAATCTAACCTAACTCGGTGCTCGATACTACTCCCAAAATAATTAATACAACTTTGTGCTCAATTCACCCATTACAACGAATGGATTTCTTACATTACTTGAAATACTTTTCAAAACGTGAGACGTGTTTACCTTCTTGAAAACATGCACTTATGAAATTATCTTTCAAGTCCAATAATTAACATAGGTACATATGTATATTAATATATATATGAATAAAATAACATTAGAAACTCTTAAGTCTCTATGAAATAGAACCTTTAAATTTTTTCTCAAAACTCATCTTTACTTCCTCAAAAACTCAGTTTAAAACTCAAGTGTTGTCTTTGAAAAAACTTTTCAAAATTTATAACTCAAAATAGGGTTCATGCTGAATTATAGACAGGAAAAAATCAACTTAAGGATCTCAATAACAATATAGAAACTCAATACCTAGGAATAGAATTTCAAAAGAATCAGGAAGTCAAGAACTGAAAATCAACTTAGCTCAAAAATACTAAAATCTAGGGGAAGAATCCTAGATTTCTCTTTTACTGATTTGAAAGTAGATGTAGGGCGTGAAGACGAACTAGTCCAACACTATGATAGCCTTACATACCTGAAAAAATAAGGTTCTTGAGGAATCTTGAAGAAGAACTTGATTACAAGCCTTGAAACCCTAGCTTCAAGGTAAACAATCAAGAAAACCTTTCTTGAGATTCTTGAATTAGTTTCTTGAAATCTCTATGGACAAGAATTATGATTTTCATTAGTAATTCATAATTGTATGGAGGAATTTTAGTTGAAAAGAATGGAATTCTTGGAGAAAGACTTACCTTGAAGAAGAATCTTGAAAAAGATTGGAAGAATCTTGAATGTAGTCTTCCACTTTAATTTTTCCTTAAGGTTTTGTCTTAGGGTTTGAGAGATTAGAGAATGATGGATTAAAATATGAAAATCTGTTTGTTTTTGGTCTTTAATTAGTAAAGAAATTCGTTTAGGGTTTTCTTGGAGGAAAAAGACAAAAAGACCCTTTTTAATGCTTTCCCATCGGCTAATTCGTCAGTGCACTATATCAGTTACTAAAATGGTCATAACTTTTTACTCAGAAATTTGTTTGACGCGAAATTCATGGCGTTGGAAAGAAGATTCAAATACCTTTAATTTATAGGTTATGAGCCACGTAAATCTTTATATTCTAAGAGATATGGTTGTTTTAATTTGACCTAAGAAATTTTTTATGTCAAAACTTAATCGGTAAGGAAACTTTCTACTAAACTGTGTGTTAGGAGTTTCTAGTGACCTTAATTGATATCCAAAATCATTCCCACACTAAAGAATTTACCTTTACACATATGGAAAATTTAAGAATCACATGATATGACCCTACAAGTAAAGGAAGAATGATTCGAGTCTTAACTTAGAATTTTTTGGGGTGTTACAATATCTCCCCCTTGGGATCATTCATCCTCGAATGACGGCTGGTCTAAGAATGGAAATGGGTTACTCTTACTATATTCAAGTCTAACTCAGAATCACAAAGTACCATAGGGTGATCATTCTGATCTAAATCACAAGATTCGGGTTCTATACCTCTGTAGTAAATATCATCCCAAGAACACTACTCCTTATCGCTACATTCAGCCAACCTTGAGCTCATATCACGAAACACCTAATGTATCACACATTGTCCACATGTTAACAACACCACATTCAAGCTTAGAAATTTAACCACTCCATAGACTTCTACTAACCCTTTTTTTAAGAACTTCTCATCCTCTCATCATCTCTACCAACTGAACTTTCATGCATTACCACCAGGAAGCTGACTTAGTATTTGTTGTAAAACCTTATCTCCTTCTTGCTCCATATTTATAACCTTAGATGGAATAAACACACCATCACTATAACAATAAGAAATATCAATCCTCTTTTCTATCCGTCACACAACTATTATCAACAACACCACCCTCAACTAAAAAGGATCACTGAGAGAGCTTTAGGGTGAAATATCATAAGCACGATTCATTCGAGATATCTGATAAAAGAATATGCATGAAATAACATTATGTTGCTAGCCATTGAGAGTAATTCATGGATTTGCGAGACTGAGCGTACTATGAGACATGAGTGCTTATATGAATAAGTTCATATCATGAGGCTGATATCCATAGCTTTATGGAGTAAGATTGAGATCAATGGGCTAAAGTCTTTGCCCCTTATTCTGGAAACTGAGGATAGATGTGAAACTCTCTGAAGTGTATGAGTATAGCTCATAGACACAATTCTGATATTAGAAACATTAACAAGATGTTGTAATAACTTAACTTTGAGGAATACTCAAGAGTATGAATGGATTGATGTACCTCTACAACTCTTTCGGAAGACATAACTACCTCATTCTCAACACTTGACTTGATTTCTCATCTTATCATCTCCCCCATAGGTCTAAAACTGACACTTGAAAACAATGGACCTATTCCTCATCTCCAAACTGGTCTACATTCCCTTTAATACTCGGAAAGACTTATCTCATGGCTACAGAACTCTCCATAAGCAGGTACTAAGACTCCTTCTAGGACCTCTTTCTAAGATGCTTCTATCAACCTCTTCTCATTCGCTTATAAGTCAGTTTCATTTAACTCTTAAGGAGAAAAAAATTAAAGCTTATCTCAGCCTATTACACATTAATAGCTCAATTATACTGTCTAGGCACACATGAAAAATAATCATTAACTTAATTAAAACCTTACATACAACGTCGGGTACACCTCTTAATACTCTTGTTACTCTAATGACTTAGCCACACTTCACTACTCTTACCTCACAGTTAGAATCCCATACTTGTACCACTCACCTTCATTGTAACTAACCTCTTAACTCCTCTCCTACTCTATGTCAAGTCTACCAGATCAATTCTCAAAACTAATATCATCACCCTCATGTTGCCATTCTTTTTTACCACGACTCTCATCTCAAATTCAAGCTTAATGTTTATTACTAATCCCGGATATCAACACGATTGCTCGCTTATTATACTAACTAACAACTACTAGATAAAAATTTAGAAACACACACCTATTAAGACCTCATGAAAAGTAGTCAATCTTTACCTCTTAGTCTTCATACTTACAATTTACCACCACACTTCCTTTCACAACTTAAGTATTATTTACCCATTCTCTATACATAATTGCCTAATTATTTATTTAACCCTCTGAATATTGTGGGCTCTCCCTCAAAAATAATAAGCCAAGCTTAGATCTATCACCTCATGAATACTTCTGCTCTGCTCTACTATTCAACAGCTACACTTGGTCGTTACTAACACAATGAAACCTCATCATAACTCCTTTCTAGATAAAGTATACTCTAACTCATCCTAACTAGTAACTAATTTTCAACCTCATATCTTGAACTCTATACAAGGTTATCATTCCTCAGTCTACTCATAAAGGAAAACTCATCATTAAAAACTTACTAGGTGCATGACTATAATAACATAACTTGCCTCATCACTGTCTCTCTTTCTTAGATTACTATACCTCTGCATGCTTTCCCCTAACTTTAGGCACTTCTACTACTGGCTTATAACATCACAACTCAATCTAACTTTCTAGTGAAAATACAACCCAAGCTCTAAGACACACTTCCTCATAAGAGTCTCAACTGAAATAAAGTTTAGAGAACAGAGTATAGGAGTACATCTCGCTTTTAGCATGAACGAACAATTCATATGAATAGGAGTGCATTCTTTCGAAACTCAACACTTAAACTCACTCACGGGCTTCTCTTAAGCCCCTCTACAGTGTCATGACTTCCTCAAGACTTTTGCTAAGACTAACTCATCGATAAGGATCTGAGCTTTTCTTTTATACTACCTTGAGTATGAGGGGTAGTCGAATGAATAAGAGGAACGCACGAGTTAGAGTAAGTTCCTTATAACACAGTTCTACTGCACGATTGAGAGTCTGAAAAAGGGAAACTTTTCTTAAATGTCCATAGTCCCTCATTTATAGAACTGGGGCTCTCACAACCATAAATAAGATCCTACTTGACATGGCTTCATAGACACCCTAGGACACTTGAACTGTGCGCTCTGATACTAAGTTTCACGACACGAGCCTACACCCTGGATGTGGCCGGCACTCGAGAACCATTACTGGCCGTCAAGAGAATCCTCATCCTGGATGATTACAAGCGGAAGGCTAACTAAACCATACATAAGCATCAAATTGAAAGAAACATTTAAAAATAGTTTATTAAATCTCAAAACTGAACTGGATATACTTAGTATGAAACATAAGTTATAAATAAAAATATCTGAAACTGAAAGACTTTCCAAAACTGTCTATCTATGAAGACTCTACTATTAAGAAAGGATGTCGGGACAAGACCCACGACACCTCAAAACTACAAACTGGAAAGTAACTGTGAAGTCCTATGGAATACAATGAGGCTCACCAAAGCTAACTAGAGTGTAGAGGGTCTCAACGAAGCGTCTATTGATAATCATGAACACCTATATCTGCATCATAAAAGGATGCAGGTCGAATGACATCAGTACATAGAATGTACGAGTATGTAATATGGCTCAGTAAACAAATAACTGAACTGAATGACTGAAAGCAACTCAACTGAATCAATACATGAACATGAAGTGAAAACCATTTAAGCTTTTACAATAGGATATGTAATAAAAGCAACATGAAAATAATATACTTTACTTGTGGGGAGTTTCTCTAACCGACAACCATTACCATGAGCCTAGAAATGATACAACATTTCGCCTCACGTTGCCAGGGCCACCCTATACTTTGCCGGGGTATAGGATGATATCGTGACTATGGATCCATCTAATTGGCCTTCTCAGAGGTAGTGAGGAGTAGCATGAAGAGTCAATGCTATCCTATCCTACACTGGCTACGTAGTTCTATGGGACTTCTGAATCATAAGAGACTCTAACCCAACTCGGTGCTCGATACTACTCCTAAAAATATTAATATAACTTTGTACTCAATTCATCCATTACAAAGAATGGACTTCTTACATTACTTGAAATACTTTTCAAAACGCAAGACGTGTTTACCTTCTTGAAAATATGCACTTATGAACTTATCATTCAAGTCCAATAATTAATATCGGTACATATGTATATGAATATATATGTGAATAAAATAACATTAGAAACTCTTAAGTCTCTATGAAATAGAACCTTTAAATTTTTTCTCAAAACTCATCTTTACTTCCTCAAAAACTAAGTTTAAAACTCAAGTGTTGGCTTTGAAAAAACTTTTCAAAATTTGTAACTCAAAATATGGTTCATGCTGAATTATAGACATGAACAAATCAACTCAAGGATCTCAATAACAATATAGAAACTCAATTCTTTTGAATACAATTTCAAAAGAATCAGAATGTCAAGAACTCAAAATCAACTTAGCTCAAGAATACTCAAATCTAGGGGAAGAATCCTAGATTTCTCTTTTACTGATTTTAAAGTAGATGTAGGGCGTGATGACGAACTATTCCAACACTATGATAGCCTTACATACCTAAAAAAAATAAGGTTCTTGAAGAATCTTGAAGAAGAACTTGATTAGAAGCCTTGAAACCCTAACTTGAAGGTAAACAATTAAGAAAACCTTTCTTGAGATTCTTGAATTAGTTTCTTGAAATTTCTATGGCCAAGAATTATGATTTTCATTAGTGATTCATAATTGTATGGAGGAATTTGAGTTGAAAAGAATGGAATTCATCGAGAAAGACTTACCTTGAAGAACAATTTTAAAAAAGATTGGAAGAATCTTGAATGGAGTCTTCTACTTTAATTTTTCCTTAGGGTTTGAGAGAGAAGAGAATGATGGATTAAGATATGAAAATCTGATTGTTTTGGGTCTTTAATTAGTAAAGAAATTCGTTTAGGGTTTTCTTGGAGGTAAAAAGGACAAAAAGACCCTTTTTAATATTTTCCCGTCGGCTAATTCGTCACTGCACTGTATCAGTTACTAAAATGGTCATAACTTTTTACTCAGAAATTGGTTTGACGCGTAATTGGTGGCGTTGAAAATAAGATTCAAATACCTTTAATTTGATAGGTTATGGGCTACGTAAAAAATTATATTCTAAGAGATATGGTTGTTTTAAGTTTACCTAAGTAAAATCTTATGTAAAAACTTAATCGGTAAGGAAACTTTCAACTCAACTTTGTGCTTGGAGTTTCTAGTGACCTTAATTGATATCCAAACTCATTCCCACACTAAAGAATTTACCTTTACACATATGGACAATTTAAGAATCTCCCGATATGACCCCACAAGTAAATGAAGAATGATTCGAGTCTTAACTTAAAATTTTTGGGGGTGTTACAATAAAGCTTTAAGTTCCTTAATTCAAGAGTATTTAACTCTAGATGAAGAAAATAGGACTGTAAGCAATATCATGCGGCAAGAAATTAGAATTGGGACCTTCAAGTATTGTCCTTTGAGATACCTCAAGTATTTTTGTTAAAAAACATGATTTCTATTAATTCGGTAGCCTTTAATAAGCAACTAATTGATACACCAACAAGGTCCATGAATGCACATGGAAGCTTTTTCACTAGCAGTGACTATAACCATATAAAACTGAGAAAAAAAGTTACCTTTATAAAACACCGAGAAAATATTAGCTTCGAATGAATTTGAAAGTTGAGAGAATTTATCTCATATTGGTAGGAGAAAGAAACTTTTTTATGTTCTTAAAGGGTTGAAAAAAAGAAGAAGCCTCGCCCCGTCGTCATCGCTAGCTTGACTCGACTTCGATTTAGAAAAATAATCAAAATATTATTTTTTGGATAAATCTTTAACCCAATATTTTCCTCACAAACGAGAGGCACTTGTGCATGTGCGATATGCAGATGCAACACACATTAAAGAGAAGAATCATTTCAGTACACCGACTAGTGACTGTGTTAGGAGTGAGTGTAGCACTTCCGTATATTTTTATGGATTGCTCAATAGCTCAAAAATATTGGGATAAACTAAGCCTACTTCCTGCAGTGGAATACATTAGTGAAAATGTTAATAATGATTGGAAAAAAGTCATCCTAAATTTAGACCATGACTACAATCGACAACCTCATATGGAAAGAATCTTCATTGTTTTATTTCTGAAATATTTGGTGAAACATGAATCACAACCACCATCATAATGGATAAAAGGATATTCCTCTAACATTCTTCTTTTTAGATTCTTTGAATTCTTTAATCTTACAGAGAGATATGAATCATGGAGGTTAGAGAGGCGGGAAGGGGGGTGGGGGTAAACATAAATACATTTGGAAATTGGATAGCAGGCTTCTCTGCTAAACTAGTTATACACTCAAATATACATGCAAAAATTACCACTATTCTGCAATGTTTGATATTTGCAAAAGAATATTAAATATCAACATATTGGAAATAAGTTAATATTCTACCGTTGCAATTAACAACTTGTGTAATGGTCACTGAACTAACGTTGATATAATTAAAATGAACACAAAAAGTTTCTCTAGAATTAAGGCATAGTTATAGAGAGAAAAATTGAGTGACCAACAGTTTAGCTAAGAAAGGACAACATCAAATTACAAATGACTTTTTAAGAGACAAAACAGTTCCACTTTTATTTGTTTGTAAAACTTTTGAAACAGGCAATTTTGAAATTTTGTTTGTTAGGCGAACAAGGTCACTATTTTTATTGGTATGTAATAATAACTCTTAATATTATAGCTATTAAAATTATAATTACTGTAATTCTGGTCACCCTGCTTGTACTGATGCTTAACAATATTAATAAATATACACTTTGTTAACCAAAAAAAAAATATAATGCCGTGATAAGTGTGGTGGTGTCTTTTTCTTGGTTTATTTTCTACTTCATCACCATGGATATAAGTAACCTAAACTCCTTCCTCATTCCTTTTTGCTAAATAGTGTAGAATTTTCCTATGAGGAAAACAAAAGCAAATATTAGTTAGAGATGCAATTTCCTATGAAATAGATTCATTATCACATATTCATATTTATTTTTGCACAGTATTTTTGAGATTCTAATGAATGGTACATAATCAACATTCTCTAGGTATAAATTCTGTCTCTTCCCTTCTATATGGATTATAAGTCTTAGGCCTAAGACTATTTAACATTTTAGATAGTATTGAAATAACTGTTTTTGAAATTGATTAAGAAGTTCTAATAAGTTATCTATCAAGAAGTGTTAAAGATCATATCTTTGAGCTCCTGCCCGTTAAAGGTGCAACATGAACTATCATTTTGTCCACATAGTGGAGATATATTTGGGGCATACATCCAAATCTAATGCCGGATAATCTCTTTTGCAATAAATTAGCATCAAGATCTCAATATATTTTCTCACAAACAATAGACAAGATTTTCTTGCAACATGTTGGAGACATTGTGAAACATGATGTTGATGTATCGGATAAAAGGATGTCTTCGTGTCTAGATATTGATAGACATATACTTGATGCCACTAGAGAGGGGAAAACTTAACATGTCAAAAGATACTACTGTAAAACCTCACTAAATTTCTTATTATTGGAATTTCTCCAAAGCTTTTGAGTGCATGTTTTACACTAGTATCTCTTCACATGTTAAGCTTTCGCTTCTCTAGTGGCATAAAGTATCTGTCTATCAATATTTGGACACAATGACAACCTTGTCTCTAATACATCAACATCAAGTTTTATGATGTCTCCGACATATTGTCTGAGAATCTTGTCTATTGATTGTGCGAAAATTTATTGAGATCTTAATGCTAATTTATTGCGAAAGAGATTATTCAACACCAGATTTAAGGAAATTAGAAAGTAGATTACTTCAGCTTATAATTTATTTATTTTTTATTTTTGTATAGCAGTGTTTGCAGTAGATTATTCCAGATTTTTAGTTATTTGTTTTTCCTATTTCTATGTAGAAGTTGTTGAAGTAAGGAGGTTATTCCTCCACTTTCTCATTTCAGTTGTAGTAGGAATTTACTTCCTTGTTTTTAGATGGGCGTTTAATCCACTAGTGTTGTATTTAGTGTTATTTGTATTTAGTGAAATGATAAGCAAAAAATTAGTCAAGTTTTTGAGTACTTCAAACTCAAGAGATTCCAGGTTCTCTCTTAACAAACCAGCACCATAGGTAGAAAAGAGAGAACTTCAGATTTATGTTGCAGCGTCCCATATCTAGATCCATAACAGGGGACCATAACATTCTCGTCCTCATTCTCCTCCTCCTCCTCCCCCTCCTCCTCCTCCTCCTCCTCCTCCTCCTCCTCCTTCCTCTTCTTCCTCCTCCTCCTCTTCTTCTTCTTCCTCCTCTTCTTCTTCCTCCTCCTCTTCTTCTTCTTCCTCCTCTTCTTCTTCCTCCTCTTCTTCTTCCTCTTCTTCCTCTTCTTCTTCCTCCTCTTCTTCTTCCTCTTCTTCCTCTTCTTCTTCTTCTTCTTCTTCTTCTTCCTCTTCTTCTTCTTCTTCCTATCCTTCTCCTTCCCCTTCTCCTTCTTCTTCTCCTTCTCCTCCGCCTCCTTCTCCTCCTCTTCATCCTTCTCGTTCTTCTTCTTCTCTTGCTCCTTCTTCTGTTTTCCTTTTATTTTTCTTCTCCTCCTCCTCCTCCTCCTCCTTCTTTTTATTCTTATGATTTTTACTAGTTTTTGATATGTTGACAGATTCATAACTGCTGGTATTCCTCTTTGAATATGTTTTTGAGTGGTTTTATAAGGAAGTGAAGATTTTTTGATTTTATAAAAGTTAACAAATGGATTTATTTTAAGATAATACTCGTGAACTAGTATCCTATTTGTCACATTTTCATTTTTCAAAGTCAAATTGTATGAACTTTAATCAATATTTTAATATGTATTTTTTCATCGTATTAATATGAGAAGGATATCAAATTATGGTATTAATGAAACTTTATATAGTTTGACTTTTGAATAGTGAAATGTGACAAGTAAAATTGAATGGATGAAATACTTTCTTTCTTTCAGATTGGGGTTGACAAGGAAATGAGGTACTAGTATAATGTAATGACCCAACAACTAATTTCCTCTTTATTTCGTTATGTTTAGCTTTTAAAGCTTTCATATACTGATCCCAAGTCTTTTATGACTTTCTGGAACTGACAGTTTAGTCACCCAGTCGTTCATTTGGTTTTTATGCAAAGGTTTCATGTTCTGGAGCTTTTGAAACTTCAACAGATGAATTCGATCAAAACATCAGGTAGTCAGCCTTAGAATTCAATTATGACGATTTATACAGCTTCGAAAGATTGAGTTAGTTCTAGAAGAACTTTTAGTGCGGACTTTGAGGATTCTAGGCTCATTTTAAGCTATCTTGTGGATTTTGGCGTTAGATAAAGGTTGAGTGTGGAATCTACTTTTTATTGAGGCAACCTCCATTGGAAGTTTTAACATCTCTGTTAAGTCTGAAATGTTAAATTTGGTGGGGTAGCATAGTTCATTTGTATGCACGGGGTTTCGAATAAATCATGAGTCTCCTTCGAGGCATTTTGTGAATTCAGGTTTTTGCTGGTGTAGCCTTTATTGGTGCACCATGACTTGTTCTTAGCATTCACACGCCTTGAGCCATAATTGTGTAGGCCAAGGAATTCGATTACTACATTCGGGGGCTCGGCGTCGCATTCATGGAGGGCATGAATCACGACCCTTCGTGTTCATAGACTGAGTTGACCTGGCCCAATTCAACACCATGATCACGGCCATGGGGTACGCATTTGTGGAGGTCATTTAACTAGACTTTTAATTAAGACTAGTCCCAAATTTCTTTTCATTTCCCAAGTTTGAAAAGTGAAATTCATGAACTCTAGAGCTCTGATTGAGCTCACTTTTGTTCCTTGGGTCGGGAATTGATGGAGCTTCATATTGGGATCATTAAGATTGCATTGGGGACTCGACTAAAAGTTAAATTTTTATTCTGAACTTCCCTTCTTAGTTTTAAATGGTGTTATGTGACTCTAGTTGTTGCAGGGACTATTTTACGTCTGTTTAGGGCTCCATTTGTGTTCGTTCTTTAGGCACAAGTTCTTTCGAGCCTAAAGGGACCAATTAAAAAAGTCAATTTTGGAATTCCTCACATGGGTCCCACAATGTTGTTTTTGGCTTATTTTTGGGCCAATCTTTAATTATTACGATTCAGTGTCAAAACGTCTATATTGATGTTGTGGTCATTTATTTGATAGTGTGGTAGTGATTGGGGTGGTTCCAAAGGGTAAAGCTCTAATTTAGTTGATTTTAGAGTGTGTGTAGTTAGATTTGATGTAGGCTATGGCTTACCAATCTTAGATTGAATTGTGTTGGTAACTTCATGTTGCTTGGCTAGTTTATGGCAGGGTTTCTAGGTTATATCATGTTTAGAGGATACAACTCATGCCTTAGCCTTCTTTACAAATAGTTTTTGAAATTTTAGTGTGCCTACCTTATTTTGTATTATTGTATCATGCATTTTGGTATCTTTATGTTGGGTTGTATTGATATTGGTGGATTTTTCTTGCCTTTAGCCTAGGCATAAGATAATGATTGCCTTAGACTTGTGATTTGGATCTATTATGCCTTATAATTCATATGATGTCTCTTCGGACATCTTATCTCCCTATAGACTTATATAACATACTTGGGTCTGAAAGTTTGAATCCTTAGCTAGGCGACACCTTATATTTTGTAGCCATTCATCCATAACAACCCTTATGTTTCAGGCATTGTGTGTTTCTTTTGCGATTTTGGGCCTTATTGGTTATATTGGATCGGGTCTTCGGTTTTGAGATAAAGTGGGTCCCTAGTGGTTCTGAAAGAGGTTTGACTCTATGGTACACTCCCGGATGAAGAAGAACATGTAATTTGGAGACATTTAGAGTCTTTTAGCCACAATTCGAGGACGTAGACCATATATTTTAGCAACGGTTCGAGGCCCTGGTGTATCTCTTTTAGCCACAATTTGAGGCCTTCAGACATCTCTATTATCCTTGGTATGAGTTTGGGAAAACTTCTATTAGTCGGATTCGAGTACATACATGGTGGTTCTATAGTTCGCCGGTACTAGGCTATGAGAGGCTCAACATCGGGTCCAATGTAAAGCAAGCCTTGCGAATGATGGTGGCTCCATACAGGTAGACGTAGGCCCTGAAACCATATTCTTTGTGGTGTCTTCTCCATGGTTTGAGTCCAGGGTTGGCCATTAAGGTTCTGGAATACTTTGTCTTAGCTAGTGTTATCCTTAGATCTTCTATGTACTTATCGTCTTAAGGAGGTCTGTTTGAATTATTTACTTTCAAATTGGGCTAGAGTGTAGCTTCTGGCTGATGGGGGTCTAGTTAGGTTATAAATAGATGATTTACTTTATTGTCCTATTCCGTTTGTATTCTTGATCATTAAAGTTAGACTTTTTGTTACTCCTTCATTCATATGACCTCTTATCACTTTTTACTTTCTTGCTTTTCATATTGTTTTTACTTTCCAAGCTCAATCGGCCTATGGTGCCTACTTGCTACTTGTTGTTTTAGTACTCAAGCTACACTCTGCATCTAATATCTTGATGCAGACCGAGCGTCAGTCAACAGTGGTGATTCGAGCTTGTTGCAGAGATCTTCGGAGATTGAGGGTGAGCTGATGGTGTCCTAGTTCGACTTATCTCCATCTATAGATAGTTTTGACTAGTCTTTTGAATTCAAGAAAAAAGTGTGTACTTCTTGGTCTACTTTTGAAACTTGTACTCTTGTAGTAGCTTTGTACTTTTGTCCACTAGGTCGTGGGATTGGATCATGTACTCTGTATATATTATATTGATCTTATTTCTCTTTTCCACAGCGCTTTCCTTTATATTGTTATTAATTCCTTGTAGGTTGTTGATTCTGCTAAATATGTATGTTACTTGTTGTTCTGGTAGTGGGTTATGGTAGGTGTCATCATTACTCAAGTTTTTGGGTCGTGACATATAAGTTTGAAGTAGTTCAAATATGTTATAGATCTCCCCAAAATTGATGTGTATTTTTAAAAATTAGATACTAGTTCTGGGGGACTTCATGTATTTTCTCAAAATAGAATCATTTATTAAAAAACAACACAAAAATCATCAATTTTAAAAATAAAAATACAAAAATCTTCTCCAAAAAAGAAATACCACCAGTTATGAATATGTAAACACACCAAAATGCTTATAAATTTCAAATGTGAAGTAGAAACAACAACAATAGAAGAAGAATAATCAGGAGAAAATGATGAACAACTTAAGAGAAGCTATCTTGAAACTCTCCAAAAGTGTGAACCAAATGTGTCAATGTCAGCGACGTAGAATTTCATTCTTCAAAAACACCTTACCCATCTTCTCTTTTCCTTACCCATCTTCTGTTTTGTCTTCATTCAAAACCTGATTATCCTCTATATACTTGGGCAATCATCTCTTCAAGTAAATTTGATATTTTATATTATGATGAATGTTGTATGTGATTTAGATGAAATTTTACTTTACCAGTTAATATTTTTTTAAAGAAAGAATAGGGTTGATTGTAGTTAATCATGCCGGTCTATTAAAAATTATGAATTCTTCGATTATAGTTTTCGTTTTGAGTGCTTGGAAATGCACTATTCTTAACGACTTAGAATTTCATTCTTTAAGACAACCTTACCAACTTCCTCTCTTTTCTTTGTGCTACCCCTGATCATCCTTCTTATACTTGGTAACTTATTTTTTCGTATAAGTTATTTATGTGTCAATATTATTAATTTTTGTAAATGATTTGTATGAAGTTTTACTTCAACCACTCATCTTTTCTCAAAATTAATATTGATTAGTGCTTACCTCTTAGATACAATAACAACAATACGCTAGTGTAATTCCATTAGTGGAAGTGGGATCTGTAGAGGATATAATGTATGAGAACCTTATCACTACCTTTGAGGGATAGAGAGGTTATTATCAATAGACCCTCGGCTCAAAAAATATAATTGGCACATGAAAGTACAAAAGAAAAAGAGACAAAAATTGCAGTGTACAAAATAAATGTAGATTTTAATACACATTGGGAAAAATAGAAACTACGAGATTCATAAATCATACTACTAGACGTACAACATGGCTCAATTACCTACTACTTCAACCTTATTTCTCGACCTCCATACCTTCCTATCTAAGGTCATATCCTCAGTCACTATGTCAAATCAACTCCCCCAGTTCTTCTTCACCTATAACTCTCGTAATATCTACTACAACCAACCTCCAGAGCCTCCTCATTGGTACATCCTCACACTTCATATTTATATTTCCAAACCATCTTAGTCTTGGTTCCCTATCTTTTCTGCCATGGAGGTCACCCCACCTTGTCTAGTATAACTTCATCCTTAATCATATCTGTATGAGTTTGCTCACACATCAATATTAGCATCTTCATATTTATTAGCTCTATCTTATAAAGAATAATATGCTTGATCGACCTACACTCTACCTCGTATAATAGTATTGGTGTAATCACCACTGTAAATAACATACCTTTCAACCTTGATGAAACATTTTTATCACATACCCTAAAGTTGAACCTCTATTTCATCCATCTTTCTCTAATACATTATGAGACATCATTGTCAATCATCTCTTCTACTTGAATTACAGGTCCAAGACACTTGAGGTCTTTGTTATGACTAGTGCATAGATCTTACTTCTAGCTTGAGCTTATATGTTATATTTGTAAACATCCATACAATTAATCTATCTTAGCCCTACTTAACCTAAAACCTCTAGATTCTAGTGCATGTTTCAAAGTTTCCCATCCATCATAACTATATCGTGCCTCTTGTTAGTAGTTATTATGTTATTTATGAATAACATACAACACGACACCTCTTGTTGTATATGTCAAGTCAATACATCCATCACTGAGGTAATAAGGAATAGGCTTAGGGATAATTCCTAGTGCAACACAATCATGATCAAGAAATGTACCAAATCACCTCTCACGTTCTATTCTAAATTCTTACTCCATTGTACATATACTTAATAGCCTTAATGTGAGCCACAAGTACACCTCAAAAAGACCCATGTTTGACTTTATCATGTTGTTTTTCTAGGTCTATGATTAATAAGTGTAAGTCCCTTTTCTTGTACCTATATTGATCCAACAACCTCCTTACCAGATGGATGACTTCTGTAGTTAAACGCCTCAATATTAATCTCAATTTATTATCAAATATAGACATATCCTTCTTCATCGTCATGTCTATGACTTTCTCCCAGAATTTCATAGTATGACTTTGTAGCTTGATACCCTTGCAGTAAATGCAATTTTATTATCACCTTGATTGTTCTTGTATAAGGTAGCCATACAACTCAGCCTCTATTTCACTGCAATTTTAATCACCCTAAAATGACATTATACAACTCATTCAACTACTCCATATCTATCTTTCTTGTATTCTTCCAAAAGTCTATCGAGATCTTTCCAGCTCAGGTCTCTCTTCCCTTCCTCATCTCACAACTAACCCGCTTAACCTCTATGGATCTATAGTACCTAAAATTTCTATGCTTCTCGGACTGCTCTATCTCCTTTGTCATGATATTATTATCCTCTTCTTCATTCAAGAACTTAAAGGAGTATGTTTGCTATCTCTATTTAACGTGTCTCTCTTCTGTCAACACTTCGATATTATCATTCTTCAAGCACTTTATTTGATCAAAATCATGCATACTTCTCTAACTTGTAGTGATCCTACACAACTTTCAATCCTCTTCTTTGCACTCGATCTTATCCTCCCCTCCTAAGATTTTCACTAACACCATATAATAAACCTTATTGGATTAGATTTATTCTTGGACATCTTTAATCCACTACCAATATGCTTTTATGCCTAATTTGTATACCCATCAGGATTGTCACGCCCCGAGCTACCCCCAGGATGCGGACACGGGACCTAGGATCACGAGTGACCCCAAGCTAACCCTGCTGGCATAACATAAACATACTATGATAATTGAAATAAGATAATTATGTGTGGAAGCTTAAAACCATAATTAACTGAAAAATGATGGGGAATACCCATTCTAAATCTGGATATATAATCTGAGAGTTTAACAAAAACTGAAATATCAAACTCGAATCTAAAACTCATTCTAACTATGTCTGAAATAAAGCCTCTAACTGACTAGAGATGCTGGGACATGCCCCAGCTAGGTCAAGCAAAAACTGAAACTAAAGACTGAAAGTAGAAAGATAATCATGTCAATCATCCTCAAAGAATGAGGACTCATCACTGATGCTGCTGAACTGAAGATCGGAAACCGATCTATGCGTGATCTCAATGCTGAGGACATGAACCTACATCACGAGAAAATATAGCGCAGAGTATGCGTCAGTACTTGAAAGGTACTGAGCATGTAGGATAGAATAAAGCTGAACAATATAAATAACTAAACAAAGCATATAACTGAGAAATGATGTAAGATAAGCATGATACTATAATGGAAATACTGAACATGAACTAACTAAATGCAATGACCAAGTTTATAACATGCTGAAACTGAATACTGAACTCTAACTGATAACATGGTCAATGCAATAGAATCTGACTGTGAGGGAGCTACTAATAACTAACATAAAACAACATGAGCTAAATGTGAAGTTCGATGTATACACCCCATCGAGAGGACCCAATATACCCTGCTAGAGGTATAGAGACATGACTGGCGTGATCAATAAAATGATGCCCACAGAGAGGACTTACAACCTACGGGGCACGTAGTTCTGGGACTTGAGGGTGACTGACCCTAGTCCAACTCGGTATTAAGTCTACTCCCAACTGATTATGTAATTAACACATTATGACTGAATTTTTGTAATACTGGATAGCTCTATCTGAGAATGGAAAATACTGACATGCAAAATCTGAGAATGGAAAATGCTACATTAATGTACTGATAATGAAACAGTCGAATTTGAGGTATGTATATCGGAAATAACTAACTTAGCATGTGTAATTCATGAATTAAAAGAACTACATAGCTAAGGTTCTGAGTTTATGAAAGCATCTACGCAAAACAATACTAAAATCATGATAATCTTATTAGGAACATTAAAGTAACTAATTCATAATGATCTACTGAAATTCTAGAAACCCTAGGTCTAGAAAATATGAAGGGAATCAAGAATCTGACTGAATTCTAAGGACCTAATAGGTGAAAGGCACCCACTAATTAAATCCCACATACCTAGTGATGAATTCCATAGAGAAATCTTTCGATTTCGAGGCTGGAACTGATGAAAACTCACTGCGTTCTTGGAAAGAGGTTTGGTCGACTCTTTCTCCTCTGTTGCTCTGAGTTTGCTAAATTTTAAAGAATGAATTGACTAGGGTAAGTATGTTAGTAGGCTTAAACTGACAAAAACTACGTAGTTTAGGGGTTAAACAACGTAGTTTAGGGGTCAAACGCATAGGAAAAAGACCAAACGACCCCTGAATTAAAAACTGTTAGGGCCACCGACGGAACTGACCGACGGTTCGTGGATTGACCCACGGTCTGTGCTGGTCAACTATCGACGAGGTTTTGGGATAGAAATTTGGGGCCTCGATCGACGGACCAGGACCACGGTCTGTGGCCTGACCTACGGTCTGTGGGTCCGGCCGTGGGTCATGCCTTAGAGAATTTTTCTGGGCTGATTCTGGGGAGGGCTGCAGGTGGCCATGCACAGACCACCAGCACTGGCCGTGGGTCGCCCTACGATCCGTGGGTTGCACCTGCAACTTCTGGAAATCTGCTGGTTCGATCTGTTTTGGATACGAGGTGTTACAATATCTTCCCCTTGGGAACATTCATCCTCGAATGAAGACTAAACTAGCTGAAGATGGAGGAAAAGAGCTGCAAACCCTACCACAAATTTCTAGAAACTAATTTCTGACTAAACTGAGTTCCAAGGACATGCAAATACGCTGAAAATGCAAGTACTAACTGAAGGAACATGATACTAAGACTGAATCTGTGCACAAATGACTGAAAAACTGGAGAGAAACTATTACCTCAAGCGGGAATGGAATCGGAAGGAAAGAGGTGAGGATACTTGGCCTTCTTGGCTGCTTCTGCTTCCCAAGTATCTCCCTCTACGGACTGACTCCTCCACAAAACCTTAACTGAAGCGACTTCTTTTTTTCTCAACCTTCTAACCTGACAATCAAGAATCTCAACTGGCACATCCTCTAAAGTGAGACTATCTTTCACAGCCACACTCTCTAAAGGTACTATGGATACTGGATCACCCACACACTTCTTCAACAACGAAACGTGAAAGACCGGATGCACTGCTGCTAATTCTGCTGGCAACTCTAACTTGTAAGCCAATTTACCAACCCTTTTCAAGATCTTGTAAGGGCCTACACATCTAGGACTGAGCTTCCCTTTCTTGCCAAACCACATCACCCCCTTCATAGGTGACACTTTCAGGAAAACCCAATCATCAACTTGGAACTCCAAGTCCCTACTCCTTACATCTGCATAGGACTTCTGGCGACTCTGGGCTGTCTTAAGTCTATCTCTGATCAGCTGCACTTTTTCCATAGCATCATGAACCGAATCTGGTCCTATCAAGGCTGCTTCACCTACTTCAAACTAACCAACTGGAGATCTACATCTACGCCCATACAATGCCTCATAAGGGGCCATCTGAATGCTGGAATGGTAGCTATTATATTAGGTGATCTCTATAAGAGAAAGGTGATCATCCCAACTACCCTTGAAGTCGATCACACAAGCTCTTAACATGTCCTCTAAGGTCTGAATGGTACGCTCTGCTTGTCCATCCGTCTGCGGATGAAACACTGTGCTAAGATTAATCTGAGTACCAAGACCTTTCTGAAATGACTTCCAGAAATGAGACATAAACTGAGGACCTCTATTTGAGATGATAGACAAAGGAACCCCATGCAACCTGACTATCAAATTAATATAAAGCTTGGCTTAGTCCTCCGCCGAGTCTGTACTCTAAACAACCAAAAAGCGTGCAGACTTAGTAACTCTGTCTACTATCACCCAAATGGAGTCATGCTGTCTACGAGTACGAGGTAAAGAAGTAATGAAGTCCATGTTGATCACTTCCCACTTCCAAGTAGGAATGTTGATCTCTTGAGTCATATCGCCTGGTTTCTGATGTTCTACCTTCACTTGCTGATAATTGAGGCACTTATCCACAAATCTGCTATATCCCTCTTCATACCATTCCACCAAAAGACTTCCTGCAGATCACGGTACATCTCAGTGGCGCCTGGATGAATAAAATACCTGGAGTTATGGGCTTCTGCAAGAATCTGCTATCTCAACTTACCCACCTTAGGAACACATAATCGACCCTGATAGAAAAACACACCATCTCCCCCTTGGGAGAATACCTCAACTCTCTGCTGATGAATTGCACCCTTTAGTTGAAGCAATATTGGATCACTGTCTTGCTTTTCCTTAACCTCCGCTACCAATGAAGATTTTGACCCATTCTGAACTGTTACACCATCATCTGATATACTAATAAGGCGAACTCCCAAGCGAGCAAGCCTGTGAACATCCTTTGCTATTTCTTTTCTTTCTTGCTCAACATGTGCTACACTAGCCATAGATAGTCTGATAAGGGCATCTGCTACTACATTGGCCTTACCAGGATGGTAAAGCACATTCATGTCATAGTCCTTAAGGTATTCAAGCCATCTCCTCTGGTGAAGATTCAACTCTTTCTGGGTGAACACATACTTAAGGCTTTTATGGTCTGTGAACACATCTACATGAACACCATATAAGTAGTGTCTCCAAATCATAAGTGCAAACACCATTGCTGCAAGCTCGAGGTTATGAGTCGGATAATTCTTCTCATGCACCTTAAGCTGTCTAGAAGCATAAGCTATAACCTTACCTCGTTGCATCAACACAAAACCTAGGCCGACTCTGGATGCATCACAATAGATAACATAACCGCCTGAACCCTCTGGTAGAGTCAAAACCGGAGGTGTAGCCAACCTAGTTTTCAGTTCTGCAAAGCTCTTCGCACAATCATCTAACTGAAACTTAACCTTCTTCTGAGTCAACTTAGTCAATGGAGAAGCTATGGATGAAAATCCTTACACGAACCTTATGTAATAACCTGCTAGACCCAAGAAACTTCTGATATCTGTAGGAGAGGTAGGTCTGGGCCAGTGTTTAACCGCTTATATTTTTTTAGAATCCACTCGGATCCCTTCGCTAGATACTATATACCCGAGGAAAGCAACTGATTGTAACCAAAACTCACATTTGCTAAATTTAGCAAACATCTGGCGATCTTTGAGAGTTTGTAGAAAAACCCTCAAATGAGTCGCACGTTCTTCCTCATTCCTAGAGTAAATGAGGATATCATCAATAAAGACGATATCAAACAAGTCCAAATACTACTTGAACACTCTGTTCATCAAATCCATGAAAGCTGCAGGAGCATTAGTTAGTCAAAATGACATAACTACAAATTCATAATGACCATACCGAGTTCTGAACGTTGTGTTCGGAATGTCACTATCTCTAACTCTGAGCTGATGATAACCGGATCTGAGGTCTATCTTCGAAAAATGACTAGCACCCTGAAGTTGGTCAATCATATCATCAATCCTAGGGATGGGATACATATTCTTGATTGTGACTTTGTTCAACTGCCGATATTCAAGGCACATCCTAAGAGAAACATCTTTCTTTTTCACAAACAACACTGGGGCACCCCATGGCGAAATACAAGGTCTGATGAAGCCCTTATCTAGAAGGTCTTTCAACTGCTCTTTCAATTCCTTAAGCTCAGCTAGAGCCATTTTGTAAGGAGGAATAGAAATAGGTTGGGTATCTGGAAGGAGATCAATTCCGAAGTTGATTTCCCTTTTGGGAAGAACTCCGGAAAGATCTTATGGAAACACTTTTGAAAACTCATTAACTACTGGAACTAACTCAAGAGTTGGGGTTTTGGAGCTTGAATCCTTAACCCGAACTAGATGATATAGATAACCCTTAGAGATCATCTTTCTGGGCTTAAGGTAAGAAATGAATCGACCCATATGCTCTAAGCTACTACCCTTCCATTCTAAGATTGGTTCGTCTGGAAACTGAAAATGAACAATCCTAGTTCTACAATCGACTGAGACATAACAAGAATGTAACCAATCCATGCATAGAATGATATCAAAGTCTACAATTTCTAACTCTACAAGATCTGCTGAGGTGACTTTCTGAAAGACTGTGACAGGGCAATTTCTGTATACCCGTCTAGCTATAACTGGGTCACCGACTGGAGTAGATACTGAGAAGGGTTCTGAGAGAGTTTCTGGACTAACATCGAATTTGACTGCTATATAAGGAGTTACAAAGGAAAGAGTAGCCCCTGGATCTAACAAAGCATAAACATCTAAGTTAAAAACTCGTAATGTACCAGTGACCATATCGGGAGAATCTTCTTGATCCTGGCGAGCCTGAAGAGCATACAACTTGTTTTTGCGCTGATCGCCACCTGTACCAGATGAGTTACCCTGCTGAGTCGGGAGACCTGCTAGTGCTGCTGAAGTTGTGGACTGAGCTCTACTATTATTACCTCCTTGAACCTGCTTAGAAGAAGGACAATCTCTCAACCTGTGACCAGTCTGACCACACCCAAAACATCTTTCCTTTCCTGCAAGACACTCGCACGGATGGTTCTTACCACACTTAGGACAAGTTGGGTAGGTTCTGGTACCTGAAACAGTCCCTTGAGACTTAGAGCCTGACGCCCTACCTTTCTGATCCTGTCGGAACCTGGAGGATGGAGCACTAGCTGATGAAGGTGCCGGAGCTGAAGATTTCTGCTGAAACTGAGAGCGATCTCCACAATTCGATTTCTGTTGAGAGTAGTCATAGTTACCTGTTCTATCTTTCTTGTTGTCCTTCGCTATTTCATTAAGCTTATCCCCCTCAACCTGCTGAGAATGGGTCATAAGCCTAGAGATGTTCATATTTTCCAACAACATAGCATTTCTGCACTCTGTTTTCACTAAGTCTGACACTCCATACAAAATCTTGTTCATTTATACCCTGGAATCGGCAACCATGTGAGGAGCATACCTGGAGAGTTGGGTGAACTTGAGTCCATACTCTTAAATTGTCATGTTACCTTGCCTCAAGTTCATGAACTCCTGAGCCCTTGCCTCCCTCAACTATCTTGGGAAGAACCTATCTAGAAAAGTCTCACTAAAGCATTCCCAAGTGATAGGAGATGCATCTGTACCCTGTTCTCTTTCCATTGAGTATACCAAATATGAGCTACATCCTTAAGCTGATAGAATGCCAACTCTACCCTATTATTACCTGTCACTTGCATCAGTCCAAAGATCTTCTGGACCTCATCTATGAAGTTTTGGGATCCTCACCAATCTGTGATCCTAAGAACTCAGGCGGATTCATCCTAAGAAAATCACGAACTCTAGCTGCAGCTGACCTAACATTAGCATGTGCAGGAGCTGGAACCTGTTGGTTGTTCTGGTTAGTCACACTCTGAGCCAAAAGTTTGATAGCGTTACGAAACTCTTCATTCAAAACTTCCTGATCTGGGACTGGAGGAGCTGCGTTAGCATTTCTTGCGTTAGCTCTACGAGGAGGCATGATCTAAAATATATAACGATGAATTAGAGAGAGATCATACCAACGCACGATAAGAATATCAAGAAAGTGAGGCTTTCCTAAAACACTTCGTACCTTCCCCCTCATTAGATGTGGTGCACTTCACACCCATGAAAAGGACTCTACTTAGTGCGGATTTTTCAGACATCCTAGGACACTTAAACCTAATTCTCTGATACCAAATTTGTCACTCCCCGAGCTACCCCCAGGACGTGGACACGGGACCTAGGATCACGAGTAACCCCTAGCTAACCCTACTGGCATAACATAAGCATACTATGATAACCAAAATAACATAATTCTATGTGGAAGCTTAACACCATAATTAACTGCAAGATGATGGGGAATACCCATTCTAAATCTGAATATATAATTTGAGTTTAATGACAACTGAATAATCAAACTCGAATCTAAAACTGATTCTAACTATGTCTGAAATAAAGCCTCTAACTGATTAGAGATGCTGGGACATGCCTCAGCTAGATCTAGCAAAACTTAAACTAAAGACTGAAAGTAGAAAGATAATCATGTCAATCGTCCTCGAAGAATGAGGACTCACCACTGATGCAGCTGAACTGAAGATTGGGAACCGATCTATACGTGATCTTAATGCTGAGGACCTGAACCTACATCACGAGAAGATGTAGAACAGAGTATGCGTCAGTAGTTGAAAGGTACTGAGCATGTAGGATAGAATAAAGATGAACAATATACATAACTGAACAAAACATATAACTGAGCAATGATGTAAGATAAGCATGACACAATACTTGAAATACTGAACGTGAACTAACTGAATGCAATGACTAAGTTTATAACATGCTGAAACTGAATACTGAACTATAACTGATAACATTGTCAATACAATAGAATCTGACTGTCGGGGAGCTACTAATAACCGACATAAAACCACATGAGCTAAATGTGGAGTCCGATGTATACGCCCCATCAAGAGGACCCAAAATACCCTGCCAGAGTTATAGAGGCATGACTGGCGTGATCACTAAAATGATGCCCACAGAGGGGACTTACAACCTATGGGGGACGTAGTTCTGGGACTTGAGGGTGTCTAACCCTAGTCCAACTTGGTATTAAGTCTACTCCCAACTGATTATGTAATTAACACATTATGACTGAATTTCTGTAATACTGGATAGCTCAAAATACTGACATGCAAAATCTGAGAATGCAACATTAATGTACTGATAATGAAATATTCGAATCTGAGGCATGTATATCTGAAATAACTGACCTAGCATGTGTAATTCATGAACTAAAAGAACTACATAGCTAGGGTTCTGAGTTTATGAAAGCATCTATGCAAAACAATACTAAAATCATGATAATCTTATTAGGAACATTAAAGTAACTAATTCATAATGATCTGGTGAAATTCTAGAAACCCTAGGTCTAGATAATATGAAGGGAATCAATAATCTGACTGAATTCTAGGGACCTAATGGTTGAAAGGAAGCCACTAGTGAATTCCCACATACCTGGTGATGAATTCCACGGAGAAATCTTTCAATTTCGGGGCTGGAACTGATGAAAACTCATTGCGTTCTTGGAAAGGGGTTTGGTCGGCTCTTTCTCCTCTTTTTCTCTGAGTTTGCTAAATTTTTGAGAATTAATTGAATAAGGTAAATTCTAATTAAGTTACTAGGCTTAAATTGACAAAAACTACATAGTTTAGGTGTTAAATGATGTATTTTAGGGGTCAAACGCATAAGGAAAAGACCAAACGACCCCTGACTTAAAAACTGTCTGGGCCACCGACGGAACTGACCGATGGTACGTGCTGGTCAACCATCGACGGGGTTTTGGAATTGAAATTTGGGGCCTCGATCCACAGACCAGGACCACAGTCCGTGGGTCATGCCTTAGAGAATTTTTCTGGGCTGATTCTGGGGAGGGCTGCAGGTGGCCATCCACGGACCACCAGCACGGGCCGTGGGTCACCCTACGGTTCGTGGGTTGCACCTGCAACTTCTGAAAATCTACTGGTTCGGTCTGTTTTGGATACTGGGTGTTGCAGGGACCCCTGACACCTCCCTAGTTGTTTACCATATGCACTTATTCTTCTTCTCCTTATTCTCATTATTCATATTTCTTCTTCTCCTTCTCCTCCTCCTTCTCCTTATCCTCTTTCTTATTCTTCTTCTTCTCCTCCTCCTTCTCCTTATCCTCTTTCTTCTCCTTCTTCTTCTTCTCCTTCTTTTCCTTCTTCTCCTTCTTCTCCTTCTCGTCCTTCTACTTTGCCTTCTCCTTCTCCTCCTTCTCCTCCTTCTTCTCCTTCTTCTGCTCCTCCTTCTCCTCCTTCTCCTCCTTCTTCTCCTTCTCCTCCTTCTCCTCCTCCTCCTTCTCCTCCTTCTCCTTCTCCTTCTCCTTCTCCTTCTGCTTCTTCTTCTTCTCCTTCTGCTTCTTCTTCTTCTCCTTCTTCATCTTCTTCTCCTCCTCCTTCTTCTTCTCCTTCTCCTTCTCCTCCTCCTCCTCCTCCTCCTTCTTCTTCTCCTCCTCCTCCTCCTTCTTCTTCTCCTCCTCCTTCTTCTCCTGCTCCTTCTCCTTCTCCTCCTTCTCCTTCTCCTCCTTCTGCTCCTTCTCCTCCTTCTCCTCCTTCTCCTCCTTCTCTTTCTGCTGCTCCTTCTCCTTCTTCTCCTCCTTCTCCTCCTCCTCCTTCTCCTGCTTCTTCTTCTACTACTCCTCCTCCTCCTTCTACTCCTCCTCCTCCTCCTCCTCCTCCTACTCCTCCTTCTGCTCCTTCTGCTTCTCCTCCTTCTCCTCCTCCTCCTCCTCCTCCCCCCTCCTCCTTCTCCTTCTCCTTCTTCTTCTCCTCTCCTTCTTCTCCTTCTTCTCCTCCTCCTCCTTCTTCTTCTTCTTCTTCTTCTGCTCCTCCTCCTCCTCCTCCTCCTCCTCCTTCTTCTTCTTCTTATACCTCTTCTTCTCCTTCTTCTTCTATTTCTTCTTCTCCTTCTCCTTATTCTTCTACTTCTTCTTCTCCTTCTCTTTCTTATCCTCCTCCTACTCCTTCTCCTTCTCCTTCTTCTCCTCCTTCTCCTTCCGCTTCTCCTTCTCCTTCTTCTCCTCCTCCTCCTCCTCCCTCCTCCCTCCCCTCCTCCCTCCCCTCCTCCTCCTTCTCCTCCTCCTTCTCCTTCTTCTCCTTCTTCTCCTCCTCCTCCTGCTCCTCCTTCTTTTTCTTTTCCTTCTCCTTCTTCTCCTTCCTCCTTGTACAACTTTTTCTTCTTCTTGTTAAGCATTTAAACTCTTGAAGTTGTCCCTATGATTAATTCATTCTTATTCATCTAGCTATTTGAGTACCACAACTTAATTCTTTTAGTTTTATTCTAGTCTTGATTTGTACAAATTTGATTCTTTTGATGTAATAGCTACATTGATCTTCTTTTTCTTAAGAATTTTCACTAACTCAATTGAACTTTTCATCAATTTTCTATGTTTTAAGACCTAACCCACCATTTAAAAACTATCTTGATACTTTTATCACTCAAATCCAAACCCATAAACCTCAATTCTAATTGAGGAATTGATCTTAAACTATCACCTTATCCAGAAGCCACTAACGCAAGTTATTGAAATAGTCAAGTTTAAAACAATTAAGCAAGAAAGCAACTAACGGGGCAACAAAGAATTAAAATAGTTAGACACAAAAGCCAATAAAAATATGGACAAGCAAGGAAGGTAAAATAATTAAGAAACAATGACAAAATACCTAAAAATAATACAAGCACTAATGATATAACATAAAATGAATAATCAATTCAAAGTAAATATCTAACAATCACAAAAAGTATCATAGTAGAAATGTCTAATGAGGAAAACATGAATAACAAATTTATCCAAATAAATATAATACAACTAGAATGACAGAAAACAAATTAAAGAATCAATTCAAAATCTCTAATAGAAACATAAAACAATAGAAAAGGAATAAAAAATTTATCAGGTAAGAGTAGCAATACCTAAACAAATATCAAAATAAGAACGATATAACCTGGGTGTAGTCGAGGACTATTTAGTCGAAGTTAGAACTATCAAACTCACTAAGATTACGGATTGGAGGAATTACGTTTCCTAAAAAATCATTGCCGAAAAGGGTGGTTTTTCCGGAATAGTTGCTTCGCAGATGCAAGAAACAACACATACACAGAGCTTGATAGAGCGAATGACATATATATAGAGACGTAAAGGTTAATGTACGTCGCCTGACTCTGGTAAACAAGTAGAAGAATAGGAGTAGAAAGAGAAAGAAAGAATAAGAGAGCGAAATAAAGAGGAGGCGGATTCCCTACTAAGAATTCACTGTATTACCTTACTTTTCTATTTCAATAATTTCATATCTCTAGTGTATGTAAATTTGTTTATTATTATGCTATTAATATAGAATTATCATTCTTACAGTATACATACATACATACATATATATATATATATATTGAGTGGATGAATCTAGATGATATTGTTGTATTTATTACAACTAGGGGTGTGAATGGGTTGATTTGGGTCAGTTATTGGTCAAAATCAAAATCAAACCAACTTAATCGGTTTTAAAATTATCAAAACTAAAAAAAAACTAAATATAATATACATTAATCGATTTATTAGTAATAAATTTTTTGTTTGGTTTGATTCGGTTATTCAGTTATTAACGATACACAAACATTTTTTTTAAAAAAATTCATCCAAAACGAAAAATAGTTAGAATAACTGACATTACAAAACTTTCGATCACTGAATTTACTACGAATGAAGCTTCAAAATACACTATTTTTGCCTAGAAGAAAGAGACAATGACATTTTCAGTTCCACAAATTTTTTTCATAGACTCTCATATACATGAAACTAATAAGATAAATGTTTTTACCTTGGAAATTTTTTTCATAAGTAAATTATAAATAAATCTTTATGAAAACATATATAAGATCTATAAAATTGTTTAGAAAATAATTTATTTTATTTGTATAATAATAAAATCTTATATAGAGAGAGATAAAAGAAAACCTTAGGCCCGCCTACGTGGCGCCATCACAAACCAGGATTTCCTTTTAATTTATTTATTTCCAAAACTAGCCTTCCCCTTTCATGAAAAGTTGTAATTTTTATGAAAAGTTGTGACTATTATAAATATTGTGACTTTTATAAAGAGTTGCAACTTTTATGAAAAGTTGTGACTTTTATGAAAAATTGTGACTTTTATGAAAGGCTGTGACTTTTCCGAAAGGTTGTAACTTCTCCAAAGAGTTGTGAACTTTTCGATGAGGCACACTAAGAATTTATTCACACTACCCTTTGTTGTCTATAAATAGAGGGATTTCGTCTCATTTTAAAACAACGAAAATTCTAAACTTCTTCTTCTTCTGCACAATTAAATATTTGTGTACTTGCTCCTGTTGAGTGGCTCACTGACACCATTGTTTTTGTATCAATACACTGGTGAATAAAATTATTCCATCCTGAGAGGATATATTCCTTTAAACCTTGGGTACTAGAGGGGAATAATTTCCTTAAGAGGACACTGTGCATTCAGTGAGTTCGATTTATTCCTTTCTGTTTTATTTTATTGTTACAGATCCTAGTATATTTTTTTACCGTCATTAATTTATGTTTATGATATTAATTTTTGTTTTTAGTACATGTTTTAAACTTTATTATTTATATCTATGCAAAGTTATTGTTATAAGTATTTGTTAGTACAGATTTAATAACACACGCTAATTGAGTAATTCACGCAAGTTTTCTCTACTGAAATTGTTGAAGGTACAATAAAAAAATACCTTAAAGTTCTATACTACCATCTCTTGAAGACAAAATTCAAATTTGGTATGCCATTGTAAGGACATAAAGACCTTAAAAACTTTATCGCACCTTGATGTGCGAAGTGAAATAAGAAAAGAAGACAAGAATTAATAAACTTTTGAAATGGGTTGAAGTATGTGCCGGATGACCTGTAGAGGATTATGACTAGACTGGAGCCTCTATGAATCCCAAAGACAGTATGGACAAATTCTCAAGTTTACTGAAAGTTGTAAATACTTTTCTTGAAGTAATAAATGTGTTTCTCGACACTGCGATTGGAATAAAAGTGTAGTTTAAAATTGAACTCCATCACTCTGGTATATTGATTTTAAAAAAAACACCCAAACAAACTGAATAGTTTTGTGTAATATTTTTCCCTTTAAAGTATATATATAATAAGATGAATTTCTATTCAATATGATACATTCTTTCTTTAATTTTCCATTTTAATAATTATTTATGACACATTTAAATGGGAAAGTTTACAATGATATATGTAAAGCAAAATGTAGGGCTGAAATTTCTACACGTTAGAATTATAATATTTTTTCACTTTTTTTTAGCCCTTTAAAATTTATAACGATTATTTACTTATTAGAAAATTTAATATCTGAGGCTGATATTCATTTGATTCCCCAAAAAATATGAAATAGTAATTTCCTGGAAGCAAAAGGATAAATTATAAAATCAAATTAAAGATGATTGATTAAAGGATAAATGAGAAGATGTTATAATTATCATTTTCCTTTACATTATTAATGTTCGTTACTACGTAATCTTGTATGTAAGATAATATAGTGTTTTAGTTTTAATAGCTGATAAGTTTTAACTATTATTTTATAAATTCCATGATATTAAATTCTCACGCGAGGCGCAAATAATATTACTAGTATAAGTATATAATTTTTCGGTTCGGTTCGGTTCGGCTATTTCTTCAATTTTTTCAAACAAAATAGTAATCAAATCAAATACTATCGATTTTTAAGAATCGAAAACCAAACAAAATAAAATTTGTTTATTTTTAAGTTTTCGGTTTGGATCGGTTTTTATCCAAGCCGTGAACACCCCTAATTACAACTATTTAATTATTTTTCCAGTTATGAAGAAAAATATTCTTTAAAGAGATAACTATACAATTAATTTATCCAATAAGAATATTTATATTTAACAGTGGAATTTAATTGAATGCATATTAACGTATGTGTATATAAAATATTTAGGAGTAGAGTTTTAGTGGAGAATAAAACAGTCATTCTACGTTAATGGGTATTTTAATATTTCAAATTTTAACTCTAAGGATTTCTCCTTTTTTGGTACTATATGATATGAAGTATCAAAATATTTTAAATAAAACTCTTAACATATTTTTAAACTTTTTCATTGTTTTATCTTTTTTAGTTTGTTTGCTTTTTAATGCTTCATAAACGTTATAACATTAGTTCAATATCTATTGAACGACTAACAAAAACATCTTTAACATAATATTTAAATAGAATAAGTATCATAACGAAATAAATAAAATAATTATTTTAATGCAATGAGTGCCTCAAACAATTCATATTTAAAAAAACTTAGTAGAAGTTTTTCCACATTGGAATCCTCTAATTAAATTCTTTTGTCATGGTAAAAAGTTTCCAATTGATAACATTATTAATATACTTTAAAGATAAGAAGTGCCATTAAGAATACACAATTAAAAATGTCTTTGAATGCAAATAATACTTCAAAAAATTTGATACGACAAAAATATTTAGTGGGTACAATCTTTCTTATTTTGAATAACCAATAATTAAATATGTATATATTAAATAGTTTCCAAGTAATAATGTAACAATACATGAACGTAAATATTAGAAAAAAAAATGTATAAAAGAGTATCTAAGCCTGGATAAACAATTTTAAAAGGAGAATTTTTAAAAGATGAATATTATTTTGGACATAATTACATATCTATGGTTATATTTTAGGTATTTACAAATCATAACTACTGTTTGAAATGCTAAGTTAAAAAAATAAAAATATATCTCTTCTCTTTACTCTTTTCTCTCTGGTCTTTGTTCTCTGCTCTTTCCTCTCTCGCTCCCTCTCCCCCTCTCCCCCCCCTCGCTCTCTCTTCCCTTTTCGTTCTTAGTATTTTGTATTTTCACATCCTTCTCCCTCTTTGTATTTTGTATTTTTCACCTCTTTGTCTTTGTCTTTGTATGTATCCCTCCCCCCCTCTCTATTTATATTTTGTATTTTCACCTATATCTATCTCTCTCCTTTATTTTTAATATTTTCATCTTTCTCTCTATTTGTATATTTTATTTTCACCTCTCTCTCTCTCTATTTGTATTTTGTATTTTTCACCTTTTTCTTTCTATATATATATTTATATATATATTATATCAGGCGAATGTATTTATTATTGTATTTAAATGTGTATTTAGGTACTATCCTCTCTCCCCTCTCTATATTATTTATTTCTACCTTTTTCTCTGTATATTTTTTAATATTTTTGGGGTATTATGCGATTGTATTAATTGTATTGATATATGCTTTTAGGTTGAATCCTCTCTCTTACCCCTCTCTCTATATATTGTTAAGGTGTCATGCAAGTCCATTTGTTGTATTTACATGCATTTAGGTTGTATTCCCTGTGTCCCAAACTTCTCTCTATATATATTTTTATATTTCTGAAGTTTTAGATTACGTTATTCGCTATATTCATATATAAATTTAGGTTGTATTCTATACTTCCACCTTCTCTCTCTCTCTCTCTCTCTCTCTCTTATATCATTTGTATGCATTCACTTTTGTATCATTGTATTCATTTTCTCTTGTATCACTTGTATCAAAAACTCTTGTATCACGTGTATTCATCCGCGCTTGTACCACGTGCATTCATTTATTATTGTATCTCATGTATTTAAATCTCTTGTATCACTTGAATTCATTTGCATTTATATTCATTTGATCTTGCATCACTTCTATATAGATATACATAGATACACATATGTAAATCCTCAATGTTTCCAACTCGCCTTTCGTAGATAAACTGATACACAAATACACCCATGTATTTACTCAAAGATACCAACTCACCTTACATATATATACATTGATACACATATACACAATTATTTCCTCAAAGTTGTCCACTCATATTTCTCAGAGAAAAAACAAGGAAAAGACATATTCATCAAATGCAGAAATTTGTATCAAACCAGAAGTAACGGGCTATCACGCAGAAGAAAGACATATGGGAAGAAAGGTACAAATATCAAAATACATGGAATCTACTTGGATAGAGTGTATCTAGAATAAAGTAACCTAATTTTGAGTATATATATTCCGAAATACATGTATCTGGATGTACCAAAATATTGTAAGATTCATAATATTACGACATAGCATGTATTTAAGTAATTAGATTATATACTAGTGAAATTAATGTAAGTTACCCTTATATAAAAAGTTTTGGCCCATGGACCGACCATGATCAAGCCTCAAGGACAAAGGGCTTATATGGGTCGGGCTTTCTAAGCCATAGTTTTAATTGGGCTTGAAAATCCTATCCCAACCCTACCCCAATAACAAGATAGGTTGGACCGGCCCCATGGACCAAGCCCGTTTTGACGGCTCTAGAATTTTAACAAAAGTCAAATATATAAACTTTAGAAACTCCAAAATAGGATGATTAGCATAAAACCCAAACGAACAACCAAGTGACCAAATTGTGAATCCCAGCAGGTCATATATGGCTTGGGGTCTCTATAGGAAATCTCTAAAAATATATTCAAAAAAAGAGGAAATAACATGGATGGTAATTACAACATCCACTACTAAAATGACTTTCGTCCTCAAAAGTCAAGGAATAGAAAAAGCCTGAACGCTTGAAAAGATGACGTTAGCGGGTCCAAATGCTCCACCAGACTTTCAGACACTCAGATTGAAAAATGCCATCCCAGAACTCATGTTAGGAGAATACTCTCGAAGTCACTTCTTTGGCTCCAAAAAATAAAACTAGCCACCAACTCCTTCTTTTAATAATATTTCCTATCCAACTGAAGCGACCTCGAAAAAATGCACTAGACTCTTTTGAGATATACCAAAACCACACGGATGCCATAAAACTACGCAAACATAAGATAAGGAAAGATGCAAACTAGCTCACAAATTGAATTATAGGTTTTATGCTACAAAACCCAAAATCTTATGTTCATAAAGAGCATCCTATCTTTATTGACCCATACTAAACATCTCCATAACCATCTAGTTCATGCCTGCATAACCACATTATCCCTAACTTCAATAGAATGACATATTCCACCTAAATGTCTAGGAGTGGAAAAGGGCAATATAAGTAACTCAGCCTCGGAATAAACCCAAAATCTAGTCCTAATGGCTCCTAGAACCAACAACTTAAGTTTGAAACACAACCTCTTAAAGTTGAACAAGCTACTCCAATGTCTTCCTTCTACCAAAGAAACTCTCAAAAAACTGATGCAAGATGAAAATCTTAGCTAGATGTAGTTAGAAGCCTATGTCATGTGACCACGAACTACCCGTTGTAATAACTCGGTCTTAGAAAGAACTATTTTTAGCAAGAACTAAAATGGAAAGAGCTAAATTGAGAATTTTGCAAGTTAGCCTTAAATTGTGAGTTTTAGGTAAACTTCAAATGACCATAATTTTCAGTACAAGATGAGTTAGGTGGCCCATAAGGTATAAAATAAAAGATCTTTGAGTCCTCTTTCCAACTCCATCGAGTTTGCTAAATTTTGAGTTCGGATGAGGGAGATATGCTTGTTTGAGTTCAACCTGTTCGATTAAGGAAATTCATCCGAATTAAGGAGGGGTATTTTTGTCTTTTCCTTACCCCCACTAGCCTAACTCATTTTTAGTAATATTTTAGGGGTTTAAACTAACTTAGATCAGTTTTCACAATTCTAAAATACGCTTAAGGTGTTAGAGAGAAGTTCAAGAGGAGAAAGAAAGGAAAAGATTCAAGCTTTCAATATTTTCTTGCAATCATTGAGGGATTTCACCAAGGATTCGATCCTAACGAGGTATGTAAGCTTTGATAGTGATGAGTTCATTCAACCTCATGCCAATCATGAGTGTCTTGAGTTAAATTCATCCATGCCAATCCATGTATTGAAGTTTCATTCTTAAATCTTTAATGATGGGTTTCGATGAGTTCTTGAGATGAATGTTATGCGTTTGAAGGTTATTTTTTAGTATATTTTCATGTACTTATGTTAGGTATTCGAATCTAAGAGAGATTTGAAGAAATCATTCGATTCTAGGTGAATTAGGTCCAAAAATTGAAGAGGAAAATTCGTCGGGTTTTATGGGCGGGGCCTGGGGTGATGCGCTACCGATGCGCTGGGGGGGGGGTGGCGCGCCGTGCCAGCAGTGCACCAAATATGGTGCTCTATAGTTTAGGGGCTGGCACCCCGCGCCACTCAGTGTGCCAGGGTCGCATGCCCCCATCCTTTTTCGTCGTTCGTCCCGTCTGAGTCCCTTTAAAAAGTATTTTCACTCTCTTCCTGATTATAACTATCCTAAACTACATCTAATCATCAAGAGATCCTTTTATCATCAATCATAACTCTTGAATTCACATTTCAAATTTAAGAAAATATTAAGAGTCAAGTTTGAGAAAGCGTTTTGAGTCTTTTTGAGAAGTCTTTTACAGACCTTTAAAACTTGTTTTACGACTTGAGTACTTATGAGGATGAGGAGAGTGAATTCATGTTTTCTAAAATGAATAAAAGGGAAGTAAGTAATCCCAAGAGTAAATGTTTTTATATTTAAAATGAGAGGAAACTTCATTTTTAAAATGAGTTCTTGACGAGTTTTTGGAGTACTATCTCTTTTAAGAGAACCTTTTGAGTAATAATCTCAAAGTTTGAGGATGAGGAAATGTTTCTAAGCATATGAGCATGAATTATATTATTGGGAGTAGTATGGAGCACCGATATGGGGACGAGTTCAGACAACTCAAAGTCCTCATAAACCATGTATGCCAACATGGGTAAAAAGGTCATACTTTTAAGATGATTCCTTATTTCTTTTAAGCATAACTTAGTGGATCCACTTAGTTGAAGATGTCTTATACTCCGGCAAGGTATAGGACAGTTCTGGCAGCGTGGGCGACACGCTGTATCATCACATAGCTCATAGTGATGGTTGTCGGTTAGAGAATCTCCCAAATAAGAGTAAAAGAGTTATTATTGTATTTTTAATATATTGAGTTATTATCTACTCTTTTAAAAGTTTTCTTTATAATACATATTTATTGTTGCTTTTAATTTTAACTGAGTTGAGTACTTTTGAGTTTGAGTATCCTTGAGTTGAGTTGAGATGAGGTGAGTACGTTCTTCATTTTTATTAGTTTAAGCTTATGTCTGTGCTTTAGAGTTCCCCTTGCATGCTCGTACGTTCAAGGTCATCAACAGGCGCACCGTTGACACCACATGCAGTTCCAAAGTTTCTTTGGTGAGCCTTCTTTCTTTCGATTCCTATTTACTTTTCAGTTTTGTTAGAATGTCATGAGTCTTGTACTGACTTCTATCATTGTCATTAGAGGCTTCATAGATTGTATTGTTTTGAGGAGCCTTTTCCATTTATTTGTTAAAAGTTTTAAAGACTTGAGTTGCATATTTCTGGCTAGTTGAATATTCTTATATATTCTGAGTTATTTATTTGAGACAGTTGAGTTAAATCTTTGCAATTGAGTTCATATATTGTTGAGTAAGTCTTCCGCTGAAGTATTCAACCAGGCCAAGGGTTCGCTTGGGGCCAGCAATGGTTCTCGAGTGCCAGTTACGTCCAGGGTGTAGGCTCGGGCCATGACACCCGTTAAGGGAAACTTTGAACCAACATCCTAATTAACTTAAGGAAAAGTGAGCCTGTAGGTAGTGATTGTAACACCTCGGATTCTAGAAAAATAGAAAAAATGCAGTTTTCTAGGACCTGGTGCTAGAACCAAGGAAGTCAGTGACGGTCCGTGGTCTGACACATGGTCCGTAGGTGGGGTCTGTAGTTGGGGTCCAAAATTTTGATGATCTCTGATTCCACCCACGGTCGACCAGTACGGTCCATGGTTTAACCTACGGGCTGTAGGTCTGACCGTAGGTGAGGGTCAACAGCTATTTAGAGGAAAATAGTTGTTGGGTCAACTTCAAACAGTCATATCTATTAGCACAAAATGAATTAGGTGGCTCATGACATATCAAATTAAAGATAATTGAATCCTCTTTCTAAAGCCACCGAGTTTGCTAAAATCCAAGCTTGGAGTAAAAAAATATGCTCATTTTAGTGAAGCCTTGTCGGGCAGAGCATGAACAACGACCCCAAATGACGGTTGGTAGTTCAAACGACGGCTCATCAGTCCTGTAGGAGATGACACTCATCTGTTTTAAGTCAGGGTCGTGTTGGTCATTTTCCCTATGCATTGGGCACTTAAACTACGTCGTTTGATGCCTAAACTACGTTGTTTTACTCATTCTAAGCCTAATAACCTAGTCAGACATACCCATAACCCTCATTCTCCATAAATCATCCAATGCAAAAAGAAGAGGAGAAGTCGACCAAACCTCCCAAGAACAAGCAGTAGTGTTCTTCAAAGTTCAGCCCTGAAATCCAAAGGATTTATCCGTAGATTTCGTCACCAGGTTTGTGGGATATCACTAGTGGGTTCTTTTCATCCACTAGGTCCCTAGAATTAAGTCAGTTCCTTGATTCTCCATATCTTGTTTATACCTAGGTTTTCTAAAACCTTGGAGATTTATTGTGATTTAGCTGTTTTAGTATCCTTAATCGAAATAGCATGTTTCTTGGAAAGTTTGCTTAATTCCTTGTATAAAAACTCAGAACCCTATTTTGTGTAAATTCTCTTAGTTCATGAATTATACTTGCTAGGTCAGTTAAACAAAAAATCATACTCTAGATTTCAAATGTCACATTCTCAGTATATAAATGTTGCATTCTCAGTTAGCATGTTAGTATTTTGAGCTATTCAATATTTAGTGCATTTTAGCTTCATATGTATTCAGTTGGGAGTAGACTTAGCACCGAGTTGGACTAGGGTTCAACGTACCCTTATAGTCCCAGATCTATGTGCCCGCGTAGGATTATAAGTCCCTCTGTTGGGCATCAGATTTAGTGATCACGCAAGTCATGCCTTTATACCCCTGGCAAGGTATATTGGGTCCTCTCGATGGGGCGTATACATCGGACTCCATGATTAGATCCCATGATTTATGTCAGTTAATAGTAGCTCCCACAGGCAGGCTCTTAGTGCATTTGACCAGGTTTTCAGCAGTTATATCAGTATACCGTTCAGCATGTTATCTTCATGATTAGTACTTGGTCATTGCGTTCGGCTAAGCTTTTCAATTATGTTTTAGTATTTCTATTCTTGCTCAGATTATGTCATTGCTCAATTATGCTTTGTTTCACTCATATATATTTGTTCAGCTTAGTATGTATATCCTGCATGCTAAGTACATTCCAAGTACTGACGCATACTCTGCGCTACATCCTTTTATGATGTAGGTTCAGGTACTCAGCATCCAGATCATGCTTAGATCGATTCTCGGTCCGACTTCAAAAGCTTCCGTGGTGAGTCCTCATACTTCGAGGACAATAGACATGCTTTTCATTTTAGTCTTTATATATAGTTTTTCAGTTTTGTTAGAGTTAGATGGGGGCATGTCCCAACAACTCAACCTAGTTAGAGGCTTTTTAGACATATTATTAGATTCATCTTGAGTTGTTAAGTGATTGTTTCACTTATCACTAAACTCTTAGTATGTTTTACATATTCACACTAGTTGGGTTTTTTCCCCATTTCAGATATCCAATATTTTTAGCTTCCGCATAGTATATGTTTTACTTAGTAACTTTTATAGTATGCTTGATATATGCCAGACTCATGGTTAGCTTGGGGTCACTCCTGATCCTAGGTCCCGTTATACGTCAAGGGAGAATCCTCACAATGTTTTACTTAGTAACTTTTATAATATGCTTGATATATGCCAGACTCATGGTTAGCTTGGGGTCACTCGTGATCCTAGGTCCCGTGTTACGTCAAGGGAGTATCTTTGGGGCGTGACAAACTTGGTATCAATTCATTAGGTTCAAGAGTCCAAGGGTGTCTGAAAGCCGCACAGAGTAGAGTCCCTTTCATGAGTGTGAAGCGCGCCACACCTATGAGGGGGAGGCTACGAAGTGTTTTAAGAAAAACTTCACTTTCTTTGCTATTCTTATCGTGCGTGAGGTATGATTCAACTTCTCCTTTCTTATCCGTCGTTATGCGTTTCAGATCACGCCTTCCCATAGAGATAACACATGGAATGCTAATGCACGCAATGCTAACGCAGTTTCTCCAGTTCCGAACCATGAGGTTACAAATGCAGAATTTCAGAATGCGATCCACCTCTTGGCTCAGAGAGTAGCCAATCAGAACAATCAGTAGGCCACAGTTCCTGCAAACACCAAGGGTGGATCAGCTGCAGCTAGGGTTTGAGATTTTGTTCGTATGAATCCACCAGAATTTCTATGGTAAAAGGTTGGTGAGGACCCATAGAACTTTATTGATGAGGTTACGAAGATTTTTGGAGTAATCCAAGTGACTGGAACTGAGAGTTTTGAACTAGCATCCTATCAACTTAAGGATGTGGCTCATATCTAGTTCACTCAATGGAAAGACAACAATGGTGCAGATGCAGCTCATGTGACTTGGGATTGTATTACTGGAGCTTTTCTAGATAGGTTCTTCCCAAGGGAGTTGAGAGAAACTAAGGAAAAAAAGTTTATGAACTTGAAGCAGGGTTCAATGTCTGTCCAAGAGTACGGGCTAAAGTTCACTCAGCTCTCTAAGTATGCTCCACACATGGTTACCGATCCAAGGGGACAAATGAGTAAGTTCTTATTTGGGGTATCCGATATGGTGAAGACCGAGTACAGGAATGCTATGCTGTTAGGGGATATGGATATCTCCAGACTCATGACTCATGCTCTGCAGGTTGAGGGAGATAAGATTAGGGAAATGGCTAAGGATAACAAAAAGGCCCGAATAGGAAATTATGAATTTTCACAGCAAAAGTTGGGTGGTGGGAATTGCTCACAGTTCATCAAAGGACTACAACCCCAACAACTTTATCAGCTAGTGCTCCATCCCCCAAGTTTCGATAGGATCCGAAAGGTAGGGCATCAGGCTCTAAGTCTCTGGGGAGTACTTCAGGTAATAAGACTTTCCCAACTTGTCCAAAGTGTGGTAAGAACCCTTCGAGCGAGTGTCTTGCAGGCAAAGAAGGGTGCTTTGGGTGTGGTCAGTATGGCCATAGGTTGAAGGATTGCCCATCTGTCAGAAGGGACAAGGAGGTAACAATAATAGGGCTCAGTCTAAAGCTCCAGCAGCACCAGCTAGTCGCCCAACTCAGCAGGGTGCTTCATCTGGTACAGGTGATGGTCAGCGCCAGAACAGGTTGTATGTTCTCTAGTCTCACCAGGACCAGGGAGATTCTCCTGATGTGATCACTGGTATGTTACAAGTCTTTCATTTAGACGTTTATGCATTGTTTGATACAGGGGCTACACTGTCTTTTGTAACTCCCTATATAGCAGAAAACTTTGGTGTCAGTCTAGAAACTCTCTCAGAACCCTTCTCAGTCTGTACTCCAGTTGGTGACCCAGTTTTAGCCAGACAGGTATACAAAAATTCTCTTATCACAGTCTCTCCGAAAGTCACCTCAGCAGACCTTATAGAGTTAGAAATGGTAGACTTTGATATCATTGTGGTCATGGATTGGTTACATTCCTGTTATGCCTCAGTCTATTGTAGAACTAGGATCATTCAGTTTCAATTTCCAAATGAGCCAGTTTAGAATGGAAGGGTAGTATCTTACTGCCTGTGGGTAGATTCATCTCTTACCTTAAGGCCACAAAATGATTTCCAAAGGGTATATCTATCACCTTGTTCAGGTTAAGGATTCAAACTCCGAAACCCCAACTTTTGAGTCAGTCCCAGTAGTAAATGAGTTTCCAGAACTATTCCCAGAAGATCTTCCTAGAGTTTCTCCCAAAAAGAAAATCGACTTTGGAATAGATCTCCTTCCAGATACCCAGCCTATTTCAATTCCTCCTTACAAAATGGCTCCAGCCGAGCTTAAGGTTTTGAAAGAGAAGTTGAAAGACTTTCTTAGATATGGGCTTCATCAGACATAGTATCTCTCCATGGGGTGTTCCAATGTTGTTCGTGAAAAAGAAAGACGGTTTCCTCAAAATGTGCATTGACTATCGACAGATGAACAAAGTCACAATCAAGAATAAATATCCCATCCGTAGGATTGATGACTTGTTCGACTAACTTTAGGGTACTAGTTGTTGTTGTAAGATAGACCTCAGATCTGGCTATCATCAGCTTAGAGTCAGAGATAGTGACATCCCAAAGACAACCTTCAGGACACGGTATGGTCACTATGAATTTGCAGTTACGTCTTTTGGACTAACAAATGCTCCTGCAGCTTTCATTAATTTAATGAATAGGGTGTTCAAACAGTATTTGGACTTGTTCGTCATTTTCTTTACTGATGATATCCTCATTTATTCTTGGAGTGAGGAAGAGCATGCGACTCATCTGAGATTTGTTCCGCAATATCTCAAGGATCGCCAGCTATTCACTAAGTTCAGCAAATGTGAATTCTATTTACAGTCCGTCGCTTTCCTTGGTCATGTGGTATCCATCAAAGGGATCCGAGTGGATTCTCAGAAATTGAGGCAGTACAACACTGGGACAGACCCACCTCTCCAACAGATATCAGGAGTTTCTTGGGTTTGGGAGGTAATTACAGGAGATTTTTTGAAGTATTTTCATCCATAGCTTCCCCATTAACCAATTTGACTCAGAAGAAGGTCAAATTTTAGTGGTCAGATGAGTGTGAGAAAAGCTTCTCAGAACTGAAGAATAGGTTGACTACAACTCCTGTCTTGACTCTACCAGATGGTTCAAACGGTTATGTGATTTATGGTGATGCATCCAGGGTTGGCCTAGGTTGGTGTTGATGCAACGAGGTAAGGTCATCGCTTATGCTTCTAGAAAGCTTAAGGTCCATGAGAAGAACTACCCGACTCATGACCTTGAGCTTGCAGCCGTAGGATTTTCCCTAATGATTTGGAGACACTACTTGTATGGTGTTCATGTTTATGAGTTCACATATCATAAGGGCCTCCAGTATGTGTTCTCCCAGAAAGAGTTGAACCTTCGTAGAGGAGATGGTTTGAATTCCTCAAAGAGTATGACATAAATATGTTTTACCATCCGGGTAAGGCCAATGTAGTGGCTAATTCTCTCAGCAGGCTCTATGGGTAGTGTAGCACATGTTAAGGAAGAAAGGAAAGAGCTAGCCAAAGATGTTCACCAGCTTGCTCGCTTAGGAGTTTGCCTTACGGACGCATCAGATGGTGGGGTGATAGTTCAAAATGGATCAGAATCTTCATTTGTAGCGGAGGTTAAGGAAAAATAGGATAGTGATCCTATATTACTTAAGTTGAAAGGTGCAGTTCATCAGCAGAAAGTTGATAAATATGGACTTCATCATGGGTTTAACTCGTACTCGCAGACCACATGACTCCATTTGGGTGATAGTGGACAGAGTTACTAAGTCCACTCACTTCTTAGCTGTCAAGACTATAGATTCAGCGGAGGACTATGCCAAACTCTACATCAATGTGATAGTCAGGTTGCATGGAGTCCCCTTGTCTATCATCAGATAGAAGTTCTCAGTTTACCTCTCATTTCTGGATATCGTTTAAGAAAGGTCTTGGTACTCAGGTAAATCTCAGTACAACATTTCATCCATAGACGGATGGTCAGGCATAGCGTACCAATTAGACCTTAGAGGACATGTTGAGATCTTGCGTGATATATTTCAAGGTTAGTTGGAATTATCACCTAGCTCTCATAGAGTTCACCTATAATAATGACTTCAATTCTAGTATTCAGATGCCCCGTCTGAGGCACTACATGGGCGTAGATGCAGGTCTCAATTGGTTGTTTTGAAGTAGGTGAAACAACCTTGATTGGGCCAGATTCAGTTCATGAGGCTATGGAGAAATTTAAGCTCATCAGAGATAGACTAAAGATAGCTCAGAGTCGTCAGAATTCCTATGCTGATGTAAGGAAAAGGGACTTAGAGTTTGAAATTGATGATTGGATTTTCTTAAAGGTGTCACCTATGAAGGGGGTGATGAGATTTGGAAAGAAAGGGAAGCTCAGTCCTAGATATGTAGGTCCTTACAGAATCCTTAAAAGGGTTGGTAATGTGTCTTATGAGTTAGAGTTGCCAGCAGAACTTGGAATGGTTTATCCAATCTTTCACATTTCCTTATTGAAGAACTAGGTGGCTGATCCGACATCGATAGTACCATTAGAGAGTGTGGCTGTGAAGGATAGTATCACTTATGAAGAAGTGACAGTTGAAATTCTTGACTGTTAGGTTCGTAGATTGAGAAATAAGGAAGTCACTTCAGTAAAAGTTTTGTGGAGGAGTCAGTCCGTAGAGGGAGCTACTTGGGATGTAAAAGCATCCATGATGGCCAAGTATCCTCATCTCTTTCCTTCTGATTCCATTTCAGCTTGAGGTACTAGTTCCTCTCCAGTCTCTCAGTTACTCTTGCGTAACTCAGTCAAGTATCTCGTTCCCTCAGTTATTCTTGAATTTCAGCACATTTGCATGTTCTTGGAACTTAGTTCAGTTAGATATCAGTTTCTAGTACTTAGTGATAGGAATTGCAGCTTTCCGTCCATACTCAGCTTGTTTAGACCTCATTTGAGGACAAATGTTCCCAAGGGGGAGATATTGTAACACCTCGTATTCGAGAAAATAGAAAAAAATGCAGTTTCCTAGGACCTGGTGCCAGAACCACGGAAGTCACCGACGGTTCGTGGTCTGACACACAGTCCGTATGTGGGGTCTTTAGTTGGGGTCCAAAATATTGATGGTCTCTAATCCCACCCACGGTCGACCACTACAGTCTGTGGTTGGACCTACGGACCATAGGTCTGACCGTAGATGAGGGTCAACAGCTATTTAGTGGAAAATGGCTGTTGGGTCAATTTCAAATGGTTATATCTTTTAGCACAAATTGAATTAGGTGGCCCGTGAACTTTCAAATTAAAGATAATTGAGTACTCTTTCCAATGCCACCGAGTTTGCTAAAATCCAAGCTCAGAGTAAGAAGTTATGCTCATTTTAGTGAAGCCCTATCGGGCAGAGCACGAATGACGACACGAAACGACGGTTGCTAGTTCAAAGGACGGCCCGTTAGTGCTGTAGTGTCTCGACACAGGGGAACTCCATATATGTAACATGGCATACTAGACCCCGAGATGCCTCATATAAGCTACTTAGCTTTCATAGTCAAGATAATAGAAATCAATAAGATTTAAAACATTTTCAACATAACCAAAAAATTTTAAAACGAAGCGGAAGTCTATACACTTGTCTCAAAAACCATCTAATACAATAGAATCTTGGGACAAAACCCACACATTAATTTTCAAAACAAAAATGAAAAGAACATATGGAAAGTAGTTGCTATATCCTCGGATGAATGAGGACTCACCAATCTTCAACTCTTCTTCTACTATAGATCCTAGCAACGGGGATGAGAATCGAGAACGCCGGACCCTACATTTGGACGAGAAATGTAGGAAAGATTATGCGTTATTCCAAAAATGTACGAAATATGATAGTCTTGCAAAAACATAACATAAGAGTTAGGCAGCACAAGTCATAAAGCATAATCAAGGAACATAATAGATCATTTCATGTATAAGGAGTACTTCTTGAAGTAACCTCAATTCATACTTAGTCAAGACATAGGTAATCCGCCACTAGTCTTACTCATCAAAGAAGGCAAACTCAAGCAATATTCCAGGCTCATCACCTATCATAACATATTCTAGCTTATCTTTTAAAGACATGGGGAATCGCCTGTTGCGTTATTATAACGGAACATGGGTAATCTCTCCTAGCCCTTCTTACCTTGGGATCATGGGTAGTAGCCTCTTTCCCCTCTTACTATAGGATCAAGGGTTGTCGCCTCTTGACCATCTTACTATGGGATCATGGGTAGTCGCCTCTTTTCCATCGTACTATGGGATCATGGGTAGTCGCCTCTAGTCCCGGCATCATGATACATGGGTATTCGCCTCTTAGTCTTTGTATCATATGACATGGGTACTCGCCTCTTGTCTTTTACTTAGGATCATTGGTATTCTCCTCTAGTCCGACTCTAAGGAATATGGGTAATCGCCTCATATTCTTCTCATTAGAGGTCAAGGGTAATCGCCTCCAGCATCATCTCATTTTCATAGTTCCTAAGCTTAGATTCATTTTAGGTGAGCAATCCTTTCAACCAAGAATCATTCAAAGTGAGAAAGCCTTTCACATTCATACATCAGAAAATCACGTGGAAAAGATCCCTTCCACAACAATTACATCAATAATCAACAATTCACAACATATGCTTCACTCTCAAAGAAGTTCATTTCATAATCATTACATATGCTTCAATCTCAAAGCAATTCATAATGCACCTTATGTATCCTATAAGAAGACACATAAATCAATAAATTCTCCTTTCATAGAGTAAAACCCATTTATATTAATTTCATCTTAGAAACATGGGTTAAGCATGGGTACATGGGGTTTCATCATAAATATCATAGAATCCTCTCAATTCATGCATAAAAAATCATAATTCAATCAATTGAATCAACATTCATAAAGACCCATTACTTAGAAGAAAACCCTAACTCAAATTGGGGAATTTCTACTTTTCAATTGGGAGAACTTAGGGGCTCCATTGATCCAAGGATTCCATGGATGAAAAGCTATCATACCTTGCCATCAAATCCCACAAACAATTGGAGAATTGAGACTTGACCTTGAGCCCTAGCTTGAACACTTCGTCTTCTTCAAGATTCTGGAGAGAGAAATATTTTTGGAGAGGAAGAACCCAATTTGTTTGGGTGAATTTTATAGAATGAATTGAATAGGTAAGTTTTGGGGTTAAAATAACTTATATAGGGGTTCTAGGCATGGGGAAAACAACATAGTATTACTATAAAATAATTAGAAAAAGACCCAACTACCCTCTAACTTACAGTTGACGCAACCCCCACACCGCCAGCCTCACGAGCCGTCAAGGACCACACGGCCCGTTGTGGCAGCCAAGGTCCTTGACCAGTGGCTTGGAATTTCTCCCCAAAAACCCTCACACCCCACGACCCCTTTCACGATCCGTCTTGGCTCTCACGAGCCGTCAAGTGGCTCGTGTGGAGGGTCACCTTTTTGGGTGGCCACAATCTCTCCTCCACGACTATCACTATGGCACGTGGTGCCCTCCACGAGCCATCTAGGTGCCTGTGGGAGGGAAGCTCTTTTTGGCTTGACTCTAGGAGCCTTAACAGGAAGCACCACGCCTCGTGGTGCCCTTCACGGCCCGTTTGGGCATTCGTGGAGGGTGCCCAGGCTCAAATCCTTGGCTTGTGACTTGTCACCTAACCCCTTGCTTAGTCTACTAGATTTTGAGGTGTTACATTATCTCACCCTTGGGAAAATTCATCGTCAAATGGGATTCTAATCATTTTACGAAAGAAAAGACTCGAAACTAGCAGCCCATCATGCATGCAAATACATAAATTCACATATCCGAGGAGGAAACATAGACTCCAAGTTTAAAGCATGCTCAATATCATCTCCTGAAGTCTATATGCAATTCATACTCAAAGCACAATAACATGAGAAAAATCAATCATGTAAACTCATTTTCTTTCAAAACACAAGCTTTTCATGAACATGCATAATAAGCCAATCATGGGAATATCTAAAACACATGACACCAAAACAAAGAGTAAACCATGAGGAACTCATTACCTCAAGCTAGAGTAGGAGTAGAAGGAAAGAGATGAGGATATCGGGACATCATATCAGCCTCTGCTCCCAAGTAGCACCCTCAACTAACTGATTCCTCCATAACACTTTCACGGAAGCAACTTCTTTATTTCTCAATTTCTTAACTTGCCGTTCCAAAATCTCAACCGGAACTTCCTCATAAGAAAGATTCTCATCAACTCCCAAACCTTTTAAGGGAACTATAGATGTTGGATCTCCAACACATTTATTCAACATAGAGACATGGAAAATCGTAAGATCCGATGCCAATTCTTTAGGCAACTCAAGCTCATACGCAACCTGACCAACACGTTTCAAAATCTAATATGGACCCACATAACGGGGGCTAAGCTTCCCTTTCTTCCCAAATGTCATTAAACCCTTCATGGGAGAGATTTTTAAGTAGACCCAATCATTAACATCAAACTCAAGATCTCATCTTCAAACATCGACGTAGGACTTTAGTCGACTTTGGGCTGTCCTCAACCTTTCTTTAGTAAGTCAGACTTTTTGCATAGCCTCATTAACTAATTCGGGTCCTATCAATGCAACTTCACCCACCTCAAACCAACCTATATGAGATCTACACCTCCTACAATAGAGAGTCTCAAATGGATCCATACCAAAACTCGAGTGGTAACTATTGTTATAAGCAAACTCAATCAATGGCAAATGGTCATCCCAATTACCCTTAAAATCAATAACACATGCTCTCATCATATCTTCCAAAGTTTTGATAGTATGCTCTGCTTGCCCATCTGTTTGGGGATGAAAAGTCTTGCTAAGCTTAACACGAGTACCAAGACTCTTTTGGAAAGATTTCTAAAACTGAGAAGTAAATTAAGTACCTCGATCGGAGATAATGGACAAGGGCACTCCCTGCAACCTTACCGTTTCCCTCAAATAAAACTTAGCATAATCTTCCACCGAATAAGAAACTTTGACGGGAATGAAATGAGCCGATTTTGTCATTCAGTCAACTATAACCCAAATCGAATCATATTGTTGTCAGGTACGAGCCAAACAAACTATGAAGTTCATGTTCAAATCTTTCCACTTCCAACTAGGAATACTTATATCTTGGGACAAACCTCACGGTTTCTAATATTTAACTTTCACTTCTTGGAAATTCGTACATTTAGCCATAAATTCCGTAATATCCTTGTTCATCCCATTCCACCAATAGATCTCCCGCAAGTCACGGTACATCTTGGTGGCTCCTGGGTGAATGGAATATCGTAAACTATGGGCTTCTGATAAAATATATTCCCTCAAGTCATCCACATCGGGGACACACAAACAACCTTGATAATGAAGCACACCATCTCCCCCTTGGGAGAAAGCCTCAACGGACTTTATAAGCACCGCTTCCTTCAATTATACTAAGGTCTGATCAAGACATTGCTTAGCTTTCACATCCGTCAAAAAAGACTATTCTGAACAATTTTGAACCACAACACCACCCTTGGTGAAGTTCATGGACCGAACACCCAATCGGGAAAATCTATGTACATCTCGTACCAATTCTCTTTTACCCTCTACTATATGGGCAACACTACCCATTGATAGTCGGCTAAGAGCATCCGTCACCACATTTGCCTTACCAGGGTCACTTATATCATAATCCTTAAGTAACTCCAGCCACCTTCTTTGGCGTAGATTGAGATCCTTCTGATTAAACACATATTGTAAACTTTTATCATCGGTGAAAACATCTACATGAACACCATTCAAATAGTGCCTTCAAATATTTAAGGCAAACACAATCGCCGCTAATTCTAGATCATGGGTAGGATAATTCTTCTCATGAACCTTAAGTTGCCTTGAAGCATAGGCAATAACATTCCCATTTTGCATAAGTACACATCCTAACCCAATTCTTGAGGCATCACAATAAACAACAAAACCATATGTCCCTTCCGGTAGAGTCAACACTGGAGCGGAAGTGAGTCTATATTTCAATTCCTGAAAACTCTTCTCACATGCTTCGGACCATATGAACTTGGCCTTCTTTTGAGTCAAAGCGGTCAATGGAGAGTCTATCGAAGAAAACCCATCAACAAACCTTCTGTAGTAACCAGCCAACCCCAAGAAACTTCTTATATCAGAAGGAGATAAAGTTCTAGGCCAACTTTTGAATGCATCTGTCTTCTTAGGATCTACCTCAATACCCTTAGTTGAAACAATATGGCCAAGAAAAGCTATAGACCTTATCTAAAACTCATATTTGTTAAGCTTCACAGAGAGTTTTAGGCCTGGAGAATTTGCAACGCAATCCTCAAATGATTGATGTGATCATCCTCACTTCTCGAATAAATCAGCTTATGAACATAATTAAGAACGTATCAAGGTATTGACTAAACACACTATTCATCAAATCCATAAATGTTGTCGGAGCATTAGTCCAACCAAACGACATCACAAAAAACTCATAATGATCATACTGGATTCTAAAAGCCTTTTTCGAAATATCATCTTCCTTCACCCTCAATTGGTGATAACCCGACCTAAGGTAAATCTTGGAAAAGTAACTCGCTCCTTGGAGTTGATCAAATAAATCATCTATTCTTGGAAGAAGATAATTATTCTTAATGGTCACCTTATTCAATTGCCGGTAGTCAATACATATACAAAGTTAACCATCTTTTTTCTTAACAAATAAAACTAGAGCACCCCATGGAGAGATACTCGGTCGGATGAAACCCTTTTCCAACAAATATTTTAATTGCTCTTTTAATTCATTATGTTCTACCGGAGCCATTCAGTAAGGAGGAATATAAATAGGTTGCGTATCTGGGAGAAGGTCAATACCGAAGTTTATTTCCCTTTTTGGAAGAATACCAGGTAAATCATCTGGGAATACTTCCGAAAACTCATTAACAACGGGGAACGACTCAAGAGTAGGAGATTTGGAATCCATATCCCTCACCCTAACTAGATGGTACATGCACCCCTTAGAAATCATCTTTCTAGCTTTAAGACAAGAAATAAACCGACCTTTCGGCATAGAATTTCCCCCTTTCAACTCTAGGATAGGCTCATTTGGAAACTGAAATTTGACTACACGGGTTCTACAATCGATAGAAGCATAACAAGAGTGCAACCAATCCATACCAAGGATAAGATCAAAATCTAGCATATCAAGCTCTACCAAATCAATAAGAGTAACTCTATGGGACAAGGAAACGGGACACGTTTTATAGACCCTCTTAGCCACAATTGAATCACCAACAGAAGTAGAGACATAAAAAAGATCTAACAATACATCATGAAGAACATCAAATCTCATAGCCACATATGGCGTCACAAAAGACAAGGTAGCATCGGGATCAAGTAAAGCATAAACATCAAGTTGAAAGACTTTCAACATACTGGTAACCACATCGGGAGAACCTTCTTTTTCACCACGAGTCTGAAGTGCATAGAGCTTATTTTTCTTGGGAGCATTAGAACCCGAACCGCTTTGACCGGATGAAGGATAGGGTTGAGCCCTACAATGATTATCTCCTTCATTCTTAGAAACTGAAGGACAATCCCTGATCTTGTGGTCTATCTTACTACAACCAAAATAACTATTGGAACTCGCTAGACATTTATCTTCATGCTTTCTTCCACACTTTGCACAAGTAGGCAATAAAGACTTGCTACTATTCCTTCCTTGAGACTTAGGGTTAGAAACCCTCTCTTAGTTAAATTTAAGAGCATTGGAGGAACCTTGACCGGAAAACCTTTGTCAAAATCTAGAACGACCATATCCATTGGACCTTGCATGAGGGAAATTACCATCACCGATTTTAGCCCTCTTTGCCTCCCTAGACCTTTCCTTAAGTTTCTCCTCTTAAATCTGTTGTGCATGAACCATGAGACGAGAAATATCCATGTCATGGACAAGCATAGCGGTACGACATTCTTTCACCACAAATTCGGATACACTCGAAATGAACTTGCTCATCCTTGCCTAGAGTTGACAACTATAGAGGTAGCATATCTTGAATATTGAGTTAACCTCAAAGAATATTCTTTCACACTCATATTTCTTTGTAGGAGATTGATAAACTCAAGAACTTTTCATCCCTCATCTCTAGAGGAAAGAACCTATCAAGGAAAGAAGACTTGAACCTTTCCCACTCTAGGGGACCCGCATCTTCCGGTCTTGCTTCCTTCCATTGGTTGAACCAAATTTGGGCAACACCTTTAAGTTGATAAGCAGCCTATTCCACCTTTTCCATCGGAGTCACTCCCATAATAATCAACACCTTGTAAAACTCATCAATGAACTCTTGAGGATCTTTCTAAACCTTAGAACCATAGAATTCAGTAGGATTCATCCTAGTGAAATCCCTCACTCTAGATGCCGCTGTACCCATATTTGGGTTCACAGGGACCACAACATCCCTATTGGCCTGGCCCTTCACGGCTTGAGCCAAAACTTTAAAAGCAGTCCTAAAATCCACATTAGTCACTTGCTCGGCCAAAGGGTTAATCGGAGCTTGAGGAGGAGTTCCTTGACCAATATCTTCTCCCACATTCCTTCTAGCATAAGTCCTTCGAGTAGTCATATCTTGTAGACCATCGGGTAAGGATTAGGAGAGAGACCTTATAGAGTTAAACTCTATTGCACGACTTAGAGTAAAGAAGAAGTGAAGTTTCCTAAACATCTTGTATCCTCTCATTCATAAATGTGGCGTACTTCACACACATGAAGAAGACTCTACTTGACGTGGTTTTCTGACATCCTAGAACCTTTCTAAACCTTGTGCTCTAATTACCAAGTTTGTCACGACCCAGGGGAACCCCCTAGATGTAACATGGCAATACAAGACCCCGAGAGGCCTCATATAAACCACTTAGATTTCATAGTCAAGATAATAAAAATTGATAAGATTTAAAACATAGTCAACATAACCAAAGTTTTATAAAACGAAGCAGAAGTCTAATACACTTGTCTCAAAAACCATCTAATACAATAGAATCTTGAGACATAGACCATACATCAATGTTAAAAACTAAAATGAAAAGAACATAAGGAAAGTAGTGGTCATATCCTCGGATGAATGAGGACTCACCAATCTTCAACTCTTCTTCTACTATAGATCCTAGCAACGGGGATGAGAATCGGGAACATCAGACCCTACATTTTGATGAGAAATGTAGGCAAGAGTATGCGTTAATACAAAAATGTACTAAATATGATAGTTTTGCAAAAACATAACATAAGAGTTAGGCAACACAAGTCATAAAGCATAATCAAGGCACATGGGTAATCGCCCCTAGCCCTTCTTACCATGGGATCATGGGTAGTCGCCTCTTGTCCCTCTTACTATAAGATCATGGATGGTCACCTCTTGTCCATCTTACTATGGGATTATGGGTAGTCACCTCTTGTCCATCTTACTATTGGATCATGGGTAGTCGCCTCTAGTCCCGACATCATGTGACATAGGTATTCGCCTCTTTGTCTTTCTATCATATGACATGGGCTCTCACCTCTTGTCTTTTACTTAGGATCATGGGTATTCTCCTCTAGTCCGACTCTAAGGAATATGGGTAATCACCTCATATTCTTCTCATTAGAGGTCAAGGGTAATTGCCTCTAACCTCATCTCATTTTCATAGTCCTAAGCTTAGATTCATTTTAGGTGAGGAATCCTTTCAACCTAGAATCATTCAATGTGAGAAAGCCTTTCACATTCATACGTAAGAAAATCATGTGGGAAAGATCCCTTCCACAACAATTACATCAATAATCCATAATTCACAACATATGCTTCACTCTTAAAGCAATTCATATCATAATCATCACATATGCTTCAATGTAACACCTTGAAATCTAGTAGAATAAGCAAGGGATCCAAGTGAGAGATCACAAGCCAATGACTGAGCCTGAGCACCCTTCACGAGTGCCCAGACGGACCGTTAAGGGAACCACGTGGTGTGATGATGCCCGTGGTGGCTCATAGAACCCAGCCAAGGGAATCTCACCTCCCCCGAGCACCATTACAGCTCATGGTGTGCACCACGGCTCGTGGTGGTTCCCGTGAAGGACTAGGAAGTTAGCTCTCCAAGGCATACCTTCCACACGAGCCCCTTGACGGGCCGTGGAGAGGGTCGTGGAGGGAAAGAGGTTTAAGGGGTGGAAAGCCAAGCCACTGGTCAAGGACCATGGCCACCACTTCAGGCCGTAAAGCCCTTGACGGCTCGTGGAACCTGGCGTGAAGGGGTTTCGTCAGCTGTAAGTTTGAGGGTAGTTGGGTCTTTTTCAGATTTCTTTAAAAAAATACTATGTCATTTTACCCATACCTAGGACCCCTATATAATTTATTTTAACTCCAAAACTTACCTATTCAAGTCATTCTCATAAATTCACAAAAACAATTGGGTTCTTCCTCTCCAAATATTTCTTTCTCTAGAACTTGAAGAAGAAGAAGAGTTGAAGCTAGGGCTCAAGGTCAAGTCTTCATTCTCCACTTGTTTGTGGTCTTTGATAGCAAGGTATGATGGCTTTTCATCCACGGAATCCTTCCATCCATGGAGCCCCTAAGATTTCCCAATTGAAAAGTAGAAATTCCCCAATTTGAGTTAGGGTTTTCTTCTAAGTAATGGGTATTTGTGAATGTTGACTCAATTGATTGAATTATGAGTTATTATGCATGAATTGTGAGGATTACATGTTTTTAGGATGAATTTACATGTACCCATGCTTAACCCATGTTTCTAGGATGAAATTGATGTAAATGGGTTTTACACTATGAAAGGAGAATTTATGGATTTAGGTTTATTCTTATATGATAAATAAGGTACATTATGAATGTCTTTGAGATTGAAGCATATGTAATGATTATGGTATGGATTTCTTTGAGAGTGAAGCATATATGGTGATTATGATATGTATTTCTTTGAGAATATAGCATATGTTATGAATTGTTGATTATTGCTGTAATTGTTGTGGAAGGGATCATTCCCGCATGATTTTCTTATGTATGAATGTTAAAGGGTTTCTCAAATTGAATGATTCTAGGTTGAAAGGATTGCTCACCTAAAATGAATCTAATCTTACGAACTATGAAATTGATGAGGCTAGAGGCGATTACCCATGACCTCTAATGAGAAGAATATGAGGCAATTACCCATATTCCTTAGAGTCGGACTAGAGGCGAATACCCATTATCCTAAGTAAAAGACAAGAGGCGAGTACCCATGTCATATGATAGAAAGATAAGAGGAAAATACCCATGTCACATGATGAAAGGACTAAAGGCGACTACCCATGATTATAAAGTATGTTGGATAAGAGGAGCTTACCTATGATCCTATATTAAGAGGGACAATAGGCGACTACCCATGATCCCAACGTAAGAAGGACTACAGGCGAGTACCCATGTTCCTTTATAGTAAGGCAAGAGGCGATTCCACATGTCTTTAAAAGATAAGCTATGATATGTCATGATAGGTGATGAGCTTTGATTGTTGCTTGAGTTTGCACTCCATGATGAGAAAGACTAGTGGTGGATTACCCATGTCTTGACTAAGTGTGAATTGAGGTTACTTCAAGAAGTACCCCTTATATGTGAAATGATCTATTATGTGCATTGATTATGCCTTATGACTCATGTTGTCTAACTGTTATGTTTATGTTGCGTTTATGCAAGCCATCATATTTAGTACATTTTTGTACTAACGCATACTCTTGCCTACATTTTTTATCCAGATGTAGGGTCCGACGTTCCCGACTCTCATCCCGGTGGCTAGGATCTATAGTAGAGGCAAGGGTAAATATTGGTGAGTCCTCATAGCATTTGAGGGTTTGGCCACCATTTATCTTATGTTCTTTTCATTTTAGTTTTGAACATTGTTGTATGTGCCGTGTCCCAAGATTATATTGTATTAGATGGTTTTTGAGACAAGTGTATGAGACTTCCGCTTGGTTTTATTAAACTTTGGTATTGTTGAAAATGTTTTAAATGTTATCGATTTTCTATTAACTTGACTATGAACGTTAAGTGGCTTGTATGAGGCCTCTCGGTGTCTTGTATGCCATGTTACGTCTAGAGGGTACCCCTGGATCGTGACATTCAATATTAAAGAAATTCATAATGCACCTTATTTATCCTATAAGAATACACATAAATCCATAAATTCTCCTTTCATAGAGTAAAACCCATTTACATTAATTTCATTTTAGAAACATGGGTTAAGCATTGGTACATGGGGTTTCATCATAAAAAGCATATAATCCTCTCAATTCATGCATAAACAATCATAATTCAATCAATTGAATAAACATTCATACAGACTCATTACTTAGAAGAAAACCCTAACTCAAGTTGGGGAATTTCTACTTTTCAATTGGAATAACTTTGGGGCTCCATAGATGAAAAGCCATCATACCTTGCTATCAAAGCCCACAAACAATTTGAGTATGGAGACTTGACCTTAAGCCCTAGATTGAACCCTTTTACTTCTTCAAATTTCTAGAGAGAGAAATATTTTTGGAGAGGAAGAACCCAATTTCTCTTGGTGAATTTAATAGAATGACTTGAATATATAAGTTTTGGGGGTAAAATCACTTATATAGGGGTCCTAGGCATAGGCAAAATGATATAGTATCAATATAAAATAATTAGGAAAAGACCCAACTGCCCTCAAACTTACAGCTGACGTAACCCTCACACGGCTAGCCTCACGAGCCGTCAAGGACCACACGGCCCGTTGTGGCAACCGTGGTCCTTGACCTGTGGCTTTGCATTTCTACACAAAAACCCTCACACCCCACGACCCCTTTCACGAGCCGTCAAGTGGATCGTGTGGAGGGTCACCTTTTTGGGTGGCTACTGCCTCCCCTACACGGCCATTACTATGGCACGTGGTTCCTCCACGAGCCGTCTAGGTGCTTGTGGGAGGGAAGCCCTTTTTTTCTTGACTCTGGGAGCCTTCACGGGCAGCACCATGCCTCGTGGTGCCCTTCACGACCCGTTTGGGCCTTCGTGGAGGGTGCCCAGGCTCAAATCCTTGGCCTGTGACTTGTAACCTAGCCCCTTGCTTAGTCCACTATATTCTGAGGTTTTACATGTAGTAGATAGAACTCGTCTGTTTTAAGTTAAGGTCATTTTTGTCCTTTTCCCTATGCATTAGGCACGTAAAGTACATTGTTTGATGCCTAAAATACGTCGTTTTACTTAGTCTAAGCCTAATAACCTAGTCAGACATACCAGAACCCTCATTCTCTAAAAATCATCAAAACTTGGGGTAAAAAGAAGAGGAAAAGTTGACCAAACCTCCCAAGAACAAGAAGCAGTGTTTTTCAAAGTTCAACCCCGAAATCCAAAGGATTTCTCCATGGATTTCGTCACCAGGTATGTGGGATTTCACTAGTGGGTTCGTTTCATCCATTAGGGCCCTCGAATTCAGTCAGTTCCTTGATTCTCCATATCTTGTTTAGACCTAGGGTTTCTAAAATCTTGGAGATTTGTTGTGATTTAGTTGTTGTAATATCCTTAATCAAAATAACATGTTTTTTTGGAAAGTTTACTTAATTCCATGTATAAAAACTCAGAACCCTAGTTTGTGTAAAAAAATTAGTTCATGAATTATACTTGCTAGGTCAAATAAAAAGAAAATCATGCTCTCCAGGTTTCAAATGTCACATTCTCAGTATATAAATGTTGCATTCTCAATTAGCATGTCAGTATTTTGAGCTATTCAGTATTTAGTGCATTTTAGCTTCATATGTATTCAATTGGGAATAGACTTAGCACCGAGTTGGACTAGGGTTCAACGTACCCTCATAGTCCCAAAACAACGTGCCCGCATAGGATTATAAGTCTCCTCAGTTGGGCATCAAATTTAGTGATCACGCCAGTCATGTCTTTATACCCTGGCAAGGTATATTGAGTCCTCTCGATGGGGCGTATAAATCGGACTCTGCGATTAGCTCACGTGGTTTATGTCGATTAATAGTAGCTCCCGCAATCAGACTGTTAGTGCATTTGACCAAGTTTTCAGCAGTTATATCAGTATATACAGTTCAGCATGTTATCTTCATGATTAGTACTTGGTCATTGCATTCGGCTTCACTTTTCAGTTATGTTTCACTATTTATATTCTTGATCAAACTATGTCATTGCTCAGTTATGCTTTGTTAAGCTTATATATATTTATTCAGCTTAGTATCTATATCCTGCATGCTCAGTACATTCCAAGTACTGACGCATACTATGTGCTACATCCTTTCATGATGTAGGTTCATGTACTCAGCATCCAGATCACGCTTAGATCGATTCTCGATCTGACTTTAGCAGCTTCAGTGGTGAGTCCTCATACTTTGAGGACAATAGACATGCTTTCCATTTTAGTGTTTATATTCAGTCTTTCAGTTTTGTTAGAGTTAGCTAGGTGGCATGTCCCAGCAACTAAACTCAGTTATAGGCTTTACAAACATAGTATTAGATTCAGCTTGAGTTATTAAGTGATTGTTTCAGTTATCACTAAACTCTTAGTATGTTTTACATATTTAGACTAGTTGGGCTTTTTCTCCATTTCATATATCCACTATTTTTAGCTTCCGCATAGTATAAGATTTAATCAGTAACTTTTGTAGTATGCTTGATATATGCCAGACTTAGGGTTAGCTTGGGGTCACTCGTGATCCTAGGTCTCGTGGTACGTCAAGGGGAAAGCCTTGGGGCGTGCCAGACTAAGCATAGTCAACCTGTCAATAATGACCCAGATGGAACTAACTCCTAGGCTTCTGATCTCATTTGAGCCTTCTTGTGGAATTAAGCTAAAAACATAAGTTGGGGGGTAGGACCCACTTTTTGTTAAGACAAACTCAAATGGAAGTTTTAACAATTCCTTGAGTTAGGAATGCCAAATCCAATGGGGTAGCATATTTTGTTTGCACGCAATGTTCTGAATGATTCCTAGGAACCCTTTCATAAAATTCAGTGTCTAAGCACTTAAGATTGTGTGTTGATGCATCCATAAGCGGCCACGTTCATGAAGGGTTGTCACCCAGACCCCTCATTTACGGAGCCCTGGGCCGTGTTCCCGATGCCTTGGAAGCTGGCCCTACACGTTCGTAGAATGCAAGTCGCATTTGCTGAGAACAAAAGCTCGCTTGGCCGCATACATGTGAAGGATCCTGTCATGCCTCAAGCTACCCCCAGGACGCAGACACGGGACCTACGATCATGAGTGACCCCAAGCTAACCCTGCTAGCATAACATAAGGATACTTAAAGAGAACTGAATCAATAAACACTATACAGAAGCTAATCATAAGATAAATATGAAATGATGGGGATTATCCATATAATGTATGAATAAATAGAACTGAGAGTTTAAACAACAACTGAAAAGTCAAACTCTAACACTATAGCTGAATCTAACTATGTCTGAAATAAAGCCTCTAACTGACTAGAAATGATGGGACATGCCCCAACTAAATCTAGCAAAAACTGAAACTAAGACTAAAAGGAAAGGAACCATGTCTGTCATCCTCAGAGAATGAGGACTCACCACTAATACTGCTGAGCTGAAGATCGGGATTCGATCTATACGTGATCTGGAAGCTGAGAACCTGAACCTACATCACGAGAAGATGTAGCGCAGAGTATGCCTCAGTACTTGAAAGGTACTGAGCATGCATGATAGAGTAAAGATGAACAATAATTATAACTGAACAAAGCAATAAGAGGAATGATATAATCTGAACTGAATGTAAATACTGAGATATACTGAAATACTGAGCTAACTGAATTCAATGACCGAGTACATGATATGTTGAGTCTGAGATATACTAAAATGATGCCCATAGAGGGGACTTACAACCTACGGAGCACGTAGTTCTGGGACTATGAGGGAACGTTGGAACCCTAGTCCACTCGGTATTAAGCTACTCCCAATTGATTATGAAATTAACACATTATGACTAGATGCTGTAAAACATGGATATCTCGATGTTCTGACATGTATACTCTGAAAATGCAACAATTATATGTGATAATATGACATTCGTAAACTGAAGCATGTATATAACTAAAATAGCTGGCCTAGGATGTGTAATTCATGAACTAAAGGAACTACATAGCTAGGGTTCTGAATTTCATGCAAGAAACTGAGCAACAACAAGATAATCTGATTTGGATCATTCTAACAACTAAATCCCAACAATTTCTAACATTCAAGAAACCCTAGGTCTAGATAATATCAAGGGAATCAAGATTCTGACTGAATTCTAGGGACCTAATGGGCAAAAGAAACCCACTAGTGAAATCCCACATACTTGGTGATGAATTTCACGGAGAAATCTATCGATATCAGGGCTGGAACTGATGGAATCTTGCTGCGTTCTTGAACTAGGGTTCTTGACCTCTTTCTCCTCTTACGCTCTAATTTTTCTATGTTTTGATGAATGATCTGACATAGGTAAGTTCTAGTTATGTTTCTATGCTAAAACTGGCCAAAACTACGTACTTTAGGGTTTAAACGACGTAGTTTAGGGGTTCAACGCATAAGAAAAAGACCAAAAGACCCCTGACATAACTGCTGTCGGGGCCAACCGACGGACCAGACCCACGGACCGTGGATTGACCGACGGTCCGTGCTGGTCGGCCATCGTTCACGACTGGGGCTGGAAACTGGGGCATTGATCCACGGTCCGTGGCCTGAGCTACGGTTCGTTGGTCCGACCGTGGGTCGTGCCTTACACGAATATTTCAGAGCTTTCTTGGGAGGGTTGCAGGTGGCCTCCCAGGGACCACCAGCACGAACCGTGGGTCACCCTACGGTCTGTGGGTGGCAACCGTGGGTTGCACCTGCAACTACTGAAAATATATATTTTGATAGTTCTAGCATACGGGGTGTTACATTATCTCTCCCTTGGGAACATTCATTCTCGAATGAAGACTAAACTAGCTGAATATGGAGGGAAAGAGCTGCAAACCCTACCACTTATTTCTGAAAACTGATTTCTGACTGAACTGAGTTCCAAGGACATGCAAATACGTTGAAAATGCAAGTACAAACTGAAGGAACAGGATACTAAGACTAAATCTGCATATGAATGACTGAAAAACTGAAGGGGAACTATTACCTCAAGCTGGAATGGAATTGAAATTAAAGAGATGAGGATACTTGGCCTTCATGGCTGCTTCTGCTTCCCAAGTAGCTCCCTCTACGGACTGACTCCTCCACAAAACCTTAACTGAAGCGACGTATTTGTTTCTCAACCGTCTAACCTGAAGATCAAGAATATCAACAGGCACATCCTCATAAGTGAGACTATCTTTCACAGCCACACTCTCTAAAGGTACTATGGATGCTGGATCACCCACACATTTCTTCAACAACGAAACGTGAAAGACCGGATGAACTGCTGCTAGTTTTGCTGGCAACTCTAACTCGTAAACCACTTTGCCAATCCTTTTCAAGACCTTGTAAGGGCTTACATATCTAGGACTGAGCTTTATTTTCTTGCCAAACCTCATCACCCCCTTCATTGGGGACACTTTCAGGAAAACCCAATCATCAACTTGGAACTCTAAGTCCCTTCTCCTAGCATCTGCATAAGACTTCTAACGTCTCTGTGCTAACTTATGTCTATCTCTAATGAGATGCACTTTTTCCATAGCATCATGAACCGAATCTGGTCCTATCAAGGTTGCTTCACCTACTTCAAACCAACCAACTGGAGATCTACATCTATGCCCATACAATGCCTCATAAGGGGCCATCTGAATGCTAGAATGGTAGCTATTATTGTAGGCGAATTCTATAAGAGGAAAGTGATCATCCCAACTACCTTTGAAGTCGATCAGACAAGCTCTCAACAAGACCTCTAAGGTCTGAATAGTACGCTCTGCCTGACCATCCATCTACGGATGAAACACCGTGCTAAGATTAACCTGAGTACCAAGACCTTTCTGAAATGACTTCCAGAAATGAGAGGTAAACTGAGGACCTCTATATGAGATGATAAAAAAAGGAACCCCATGCAACCTGACTATCTCATTAATGTAAAGCTTGGCGTAGTCCTCCTCCGAGTCTGCAGTCTTAACAGCCAAAAAAGCATGCGGACTTAGTAACTCTATCTACTATCACCCAAATGGAGTCATGCTGTCTACGAGTAAGAGGTAAACCTGTAATTAAGTCCATGTTGATCACTTCCCACTTCCAAGTAGGAATATTGATCTCTTGAGTCAAACCCCCTGGTTTATGATGTTCTACCTTCACTTGCTGACAATTGGGGCACTTAGCCACAAAACCTGCTATATCCCTCTTCATGCCATTCCACCAAAAGACTTCCCGCAGATCACGGTACATCTTAGTGGCACCTGGATGAATAGAATACCTGGAGTTATGGGCTTCTGTAATAATCTGCTGTCTCAACTCATCCACCTTAGGAACATACAATCGACCTTGATAGCGAAGCATACCATCTCCCCATACCTCAATTCTCTGCTGGTGGACTGCACCCTTTAGTTGAAGCAATATCGAATCACTGTCTTGCTTTTCTTTAACCTTCGCTACCAATGAAGATTCTGACCCATTCTGAACTGTTACACCATCATCTGATATGCTCATAAGGCGAACTCCCAAGCGAGCAAGCCTGGAACATCCTTTGCTTGTTATTTTCTTTCTTCCTCAACATCTGCTACACTACCCATAGATAGTCTGCTAAGGGCATCTGCTACTACATTGCCCTTACCAGGATGGTAAAGCATATTCTTGTCATAATCTTGGAAGAACTCAAGCCATCTCCTCTGGTGAAGATTCAACTCTTTCTAGGTGAATACATACTGAAGGCTTTTATGGTCTGTGAACACATCTACGTGAACACCATTCAAGTAATGTCTGCAAATCTTAAGTGCAAACACCACTGCTGTAAGCTCGAGGTCATTAGTCGGATAATTCTTCTCATGCACCTTAAGTTTTATAGAAGCATAATCTATAACCTTACCTCACTGCATCAACACACAACCTAGGCCAACTCTGGACGCATCACAATAGATAACATAACCATCTGAACCCTCTAGTAGAGTCAAAACCGGAGCTGTAGTAAACCTAGTTTTCAGTTCTGCGAAGCTTTTCTTACAATCATCTGACCACTGAAACTTAACCTTTTTCTGAGTCAACTTAGTCAATGGAGAGGCTATGGATGAAAATCCTTCCATGAACCTTCTGTAATAACCTGCTATACCCAAGATACTTCTGATATCTATAGGAGAGGTAGGTCTTGGCCATTGTTTCACCGCTTCTATTTTCTGAGAATCCACATGGATCCCTTTGCTAAATAATATATGCCTTAGGAAAGAAACTGATTGTAACCAAAACTCACATTTGCTAAACTTAGCAAACAACTGGCGATCTTTGAGAGTTTACAGAACAACTATCAAATGAGTCGCATGTTCTTCCTCATTCCTAGAGTAAATGAGGATATCATCAATAAAGATGATAACGAACAAGTCCAAATATAGTTTGAACACTTTGTTCATCAAATCCATGAAAGCTGCAGGAGCACTGGTTAGTCCAAATAACATAACTACAAATTCATAATGATCATACCGAGTTCTGAAGGCTATTTTTCAGAATGTCACTATATTTGACTCTGAGTTTATGATAACCGGATCTGAGGTCTATCTTCAAAAAATGACTAGCACCCTGAAGTTGGTCAAAAAGTCATCAATGCTGGGGATGGGATACTTATTCTTGATTGTAACTTTGTTCAACTGCCGATAGTCAATGCACATCCTGAGAGAACCATCTTTCTTTTTCACAAACAACAC
>JAJONR010002264.1:0-69845 GCA_029582245.1 Solanum etuberosum | reverse complement strand
AGTGCAAAATAATGGTGACGTGATTCTGCTCTATTGCAAAACTGGAGAGCATTTGGCTGATATCTTCACCAAACCATGATCAGGCAATAAATTTCAACTTCTCAGGCAAAAACTTGGATTTTGCTGCTCTTAAAGCAAGGAGGAGTGTTAGAAATATGCATAAGAACTGCAGAAGTCCAAGTTCTCTGTATTGTAGGGTAGTTATTTACTGCTTAGCGGTTAATTAGTTTCTATCTTATCCCTAGTTAGTTTCTAATCTTATCCTTAGGATTTGGTTGGCTTGTAAACTCTATAAATTAATCTGCTTTATAATGAAGTAAGTAGTTTTGCTTTCATAAATACTTTCTTTGCTGGTTTATCAAACTAGTGTTACCATTTGTTCAATAACAAAATAAAATCAGATTGTTATGTTTTTCCTTCTCTGAAAACTAACACTGGCCATGCTTCCTGCCATTGATGAAAAACTTGAGTTTTTCAAAGACATTCTTTTTGGTACCCAATTTAAGATGTAGAAGGTCGAAGAAGCCACTTAGTTCTTTTAGTAAAAGTGGTGCTTTATTTAAACTTACAGATTTGAAAGGCAGTTGTGTTTCATTACCTCTTCATGGAAGACTGGTGTGATGCAAGTACTTTTGAATGCTTCACTTTGAGTTTGAATTGACAATGGTTAAATTCTTACTCTAAGGAGACTCAGTCACATCGACTGTACAACAACCTGGTAAAATCTATAACTGTTGTGGTATAAATGAGAACTGATCAAATACAAGTGTAGAATAAAAGGCTTACCCGATCGTAGCCACCTAATTAGATCACAAATCTCCATAACCTAGCACGAAGAACATGACAAGATCTAATATGTACCAGGAACAAGATGAAAATAAAAAGGCTCAATGATAAAACCATGATACACTTACTTTAGGCAATTAAGTTGATAACCATAAAACTTAGGTGTTTTAAATTCCATCGCCTTCTCCCGGTAAAATGTTCATAGTTTTCCTAAAAATGCAGCTTGATCCTCAGGGGAGCCTTCATCATTCTCACCATCAGCCATCTAAAATTTGAAAACAAATGATCATTTTGAAAAAGCGAAGCAATTATAACCACATCTGTAGGTCAATCAGCCCCCAAGGGTATATCAGAGTATGTACCATTGCTGGACAACATAGTGGGGAAGCATCTGAGAATATTTCTGCAATGGTATATACTCTGATATACCATTGGGGGCTGATTGATCTACAGATGTGATTATAATTGCTTCGATTTTTCAAAATGATAATTTGTTTTTAAATTTTAGATGGCTGATGGTGAGGATGATAAAGGCTCCCCTGAGGATCAAGCTGCATTTTTAGTAAAACTAGGAACATTTTACCAGGAGAAGGCGATAGAATTTACAACCACCTAGGTTTTATGGTTATCAGCTTAATTGCCTAAAGTAAGTGTATCATGGTTTTATCATTGAGCCTTTTTATTTTCATCTTGTTCCTGGTACATATTAGATCTTGTCATGTTCTTCGTGCTAGGTTATGGAGATCTGTGATCAGATTAGGTGGCTACGATTGGGTAAGCCTTTTATTCTACACTTGTATTTGATCAGTTCTCATTTATACTGCAACAATTATAGATTTTACCAGGTTGTTGCATTTCCTCACCTCATAATTTTTCTTCTATCACACCTCCGTTTTAAGCTTATCTCGGGTTGTCGTGCCGTGAGAATTCACATGTATCAAATTTATTTAAAGATTAAATGTAAGTTGTTCTAATAATGATCATTGGCTTCATGACAAAAACTATACATATCAGAGTTAAAGTCATGCATTAGTTCTGATGGAGAATGAACGGCATATAGGTATGTATATACTTGAAATGGAATCAGAAGCATATGTTCTCGTTATATTATCACTGCAAGTTATTAATTAGTAATCATCGACCTTCACTTACCAATGATATTTGGCAAGAAAGATTAACCTGAGATCAACATAGCGATCAAGGCTTGTACAATATCACCGATTTTGGAAGAAAGGATAGGAGACGAATAACTCGGTTCTAGGAAGAAATCCATGTGAGAAATTATGATCAATCTTCATATATATTAAAATGGCAAAAGGTAATAATTTATTTCGTGGATTTGAAATCATGTGTTTTTATAGTTACATGTGTACTTTGTATTTTATGCAAGGCAACCCTGATGATCCAAATTATCTCAGATTTACAAATTCTACATATTTTTCAAGAATTAGTTAATATATGACTTGTAACCTTGAAGTCCAATCCCGATAAATTTATTTCGGAATTACGGCCTTTTACAAAGATATGTGGGTGGGGGTAGTACTTGTAAAGATGAAACCCGGAACCCATAGCTCATGAAGTAGTGTGTTGTTCAACTTCTCTCTGTTTTATCTAGGTAGCAGGAAACCTAGCTATGTAAAGACTAAAGAATCCTTGATTGAGGTCCCGTTTATTTCTCATTGCGGAAAGTCTGAATTTGTATTATTTATATTACAATTTATTAAGTGTTTTTTCTTTTTGATATAATCCCTAGTTTGTTTTTAATGGGTATGCTTGTTTAATATTGTATGGAATTTATCATTAAATAATTACTCACTTATATATATATATATATATATATACATATATATATATAGAGAGAGAGAGAGAGAGACTTTTTATCATTACTCTATCCATTATTAACACACAACCACTATCATCAACTTTTATGGCACGATCATGCTCCCATAACCAGCCACCACGAGCATCGACAACCACTCCATACATAGGGGTAGAAAATGGATAGATTGGACTAAAGTTGGGCAGGTTAAGATGATCTGATACAATAGATGGGTCAATGCCCATCCTAGTCTAAATCAATCTTGGGCTAAGATAGGCTGGGTCAAGTTTGGCTGAATGATATGTCATAACCCAACCCATCCAATTTGGCTCAACTTTTAATGTTACCTTTTATAAATATCTATAAAATTTTCGTACCCAAATATCCAAAAAATCTTCATAAATAATTAAGTATTACTCCCTCCATTCTAATTTATATGACATAGTGTGATTATACACAAATTTTAAGAAAGAAAAAAGGACTTTTAGAACATGCAGTCTAAAATAAGTCATAAATATTTTTGTGGCTATAAATCATCTTATTAGGGGTAAAATGAATAATTTAAAATTAAATTCTTACTAAACACTAAAATATTTCATTTTTTAGACGGTCTATAACAGAATGTATGTCATATAAATTGGGACAAAAGCAGTACATATTATAAGATTTTATGAATTTATATACTTGTACAACCACAATATTTTTTTTTAAAGTACTAATTTTAACTAAATAAGTATAACATATATTTGACATAAATATAACAACAACAAAAATATATGAAACAAAATAATGGGTCGATTCTTGGATGGAGGATAGGGTCAGTTCTCAAGTTCGTATTAGGGTCAGTTCTCAGATCGTCTCTTGAGTAGGGGTCAGTTCGAGATTTAAGATGGCATCAGGTCTCGATTCGATGTTGTGAGATCATAACCATCTTGTGTATATCTTGGTCATGAAGACCAATGTATAGAAAACATAACCCAAGTAAGGTGTGAGATAATAACCATCTCCTATGGAGGTGGTAAGATGATGCATCACATATGTAGTTTATACATTAGTGATAAAAATAGAGAGACTTTACCTCATACAAATATCACAATTGTTTAAAAAAAAAAATCATACAAAAATCATAAATATATTTATTCAAGATACAAAATAGACTAGATGAACTCATTTCTATTTGAAAGTAAGTCTATCAAGCAAACACCAAAAATGTTGCTCCGAAAGTAGATTAATGTAATACTATGAACGGTAGAATAATATTGACCTATAATATATTAATAGAGGGTTCATATTATTAGGATAAACCTTTCAAACCACTTTATTGACTCCATCTCAGAATCTGTCAAAGAAAACTGAAAATTAGAATCGATTGAAAAGAGAATCAACACTTGCAAATATAGGATGAACTGACAATATCTAACCAAAATGAAGGGAAATCACTACAATTAGTAGTGGACCGTACTTACATTTATTTGATAACAAATCAACAAGAAGAAAATTAATGAAAAATTATCAACCTAACTCATTAAATTTTAGAAATTTTTTAAGGCCTACATGTGACGCAAAATGAGAAGATAAATTAAGTTGAATTACCTTGGAGTAACCATTAGGCATATCTTGCACAATACAACCAGAAGGGAGCCTCCTACAATTCTCAATTTTACATTGACATGAACCTTCTTGGATTGTGTCAAGAGACTAATCAAGAACAACATAATTACCAATAGGATGTTGGTGGCAAAAGCGGAGATATTATATTTCACGAACAGGGACCAGATCAGAAATAATTTGAAATTATGTTTGAATCTTAAAATCAATACTTTCTAGATTCTATTTAGTTCTCATTTCTTATACTAAGATCTAGAAATTATTGATTTGCAGATTCAAACACTATTTCAAATTATTTCTAATCTTGTCCTTGTTCATGAAATATTATTTCTCCGCTTCTGCCACGAACATCCTATAAGTATTTAGATTGTTCTGGCTTTGTCTCTTACAACAATCCAAAAAAGGTTCATGTAAATAAAAAATTGGGAATCATAGGAGGGGTCCTTTTGGTTGCATTGTGCAAGATATTCCTAATGGTTATTGCAAGGTAATTCAAATTAATTAATCTTCCCACTTAGTGTCTCGTGTAGGCCTCAATAATTTTCTAATATTGTATGATCTAGGTTGATCATTTTTCATTAATTTTTTTTTGATTTGTTAGCAAATAATTATTGTAAGAAGGTCATCTACTCATTGTAGTGATTTTCCTTCATTTTTGTTAGATATTCTCAGTGTAAGCTATATTTAGGCTTTTGCAAGTGTTGATTCTCTTGTCATGTGGTTCTAATTTTTGGTTTTACCTGGCATATTCGAATTGGAACCAATAGAATAATAGTTTGAAAACTTTATCCTAATAATATGAACCCTTTATTGATATTTTATCGGTCAAGATGATTCAACAGTTCATAATATTACACTATCATCTTTTTTTGGAGCTACATTGTTTGTGTTTGCTTGATTGGCTTACTTTCTATTAGAAATGAGTTCATTGTATGTATTTTTATCTTTATTGTATAGAATACATATGTGGTATATCTTTCTACCACCTCCATAGCCGATGGTTATAATTTCATGATCTGAGACTACCCCTAGTCGTAACACGTTCTTAGAGCCACAAACGGCCCCAAGCTAACCTATGGTCTCGCATAACAAAAATATTTGTATAAAAGACATATGAAAATAAATTATGCAGAAGTTGAGCCCAATATATATGTGAAGTCTCAATCATAAACCTTAATACTGATGAGTCCGAGATTTCGACTCATTTGGGCTTTGTTTTGATAGCATAAGTATCCTCAAATGCCTAATTTATACCCTAAATTGATGTTAAAGTATTGATTTGCAGCTATAAAGGCTAAGGAGCAAGGCAAGGACATGACCAGACAAAAAGGAACTAAAAAGCTGATGAAGTGAAGAAAAGCAATCCTAGTGATCGCCTACACCACTCGGTGCACAACCGAGTAGATTTTTAGCTCACCTAAAGTTCCAGCGTGCCATCCTTGGGGAAGAACCAAGTTGGCGACAAAAATGGGCATTCGGCGGATCGCCGATCGGTTCCGCGATAACAAATTGGATCGCCCAAAGTTACAGGACCAGAGATTTTAAAGGCCAATGCAAAATGGCAATGGAAGAGGACAATCGGCGGATCGCTGAACCACTCGGTGAGGCACGACTTATTCCACCGAGTGGACTTTCAGGCCAAAATGTAGACAACTATAAATTGGATTTTAAAAGGAATTTTGTGGGAGTTCTGCAAGTTGAGAAGAGTTTTGCGAGTCCCAAAGTTCCCAGACAGTTTTTAGAGTTGTTTCTTCTCATTTTTGATGGATTGATTGAAGAATTTTGAGGATTCACAAGTGGGTCTTTAAATTTAACCATTTGAGAACATTGTAAAAGCTTGGAGACTCTTACCCGGCTGATTGCCAATCTAATTGGTAATAGTTTTTAGCTTTTTATGATATTTAGATAAAACCCCAATTACTTGGGGTGTGATCATGTGATTATGGGTTGAATTAGCTAATGGATATTGCTATTTACTGATTTTAATGCTTAATGGAAGTGGGTTTAATTGATAGCTGTGTTAAAATCTATGAATTTTAGTTGCAAATGCAATTCTAGTATAGAGTTCTGAGCTTGCTTGAGAGAGATGTTTTAGAACCAAAGCTTTCAATTAATGATTGTAGTTATTGGGTTGATTTGGATTTAGCTCGAAAGAGTAAATCCTCAATACAATTCTACCCATCTAGCTCGAGAGAGTGGGTGAATTAAGGTGGGCTGTTCTTAATTGCTAAGCTTGTTGATGTTCGAAAGAAATCACTTGAATCGGGTAGTTGTTAGAGAGAAAACTATCTTACTTATAGCCTAGCCTACCGATTGATATTTAGCTATTTATTAGCAATTTCAATTACCCGTACAGTGAAATTTATCTGTAATCGATCACATCCTGAGAATCCCTCTCTATCTCATTATTTCTTCTGTTTTTACTTAAGTTGTAGTTGATACTTGAAACTCTAAACCCCCATCTGACAATCATTGTCACCTCTTTAGAATTACTTGAAACCCTAAACCCCCATCTGACAATCATTGTCACCTCTTTAGAATTACTTGCATTCGATAAATTTTATTCCTATAACCGAATTGGTCACATTTATACTTCATAACTGAATTTAGACACGTATCGCTCCATGTGGGTTCGACCCCAACTCCTCATTGGGTTTATACTAATTAACGATCGTTTGCACCTAGAATCAGATGAGGTGTACTCGAAACGTTAAGCAAAATGGTGCCGCTTTCGGGGAGTGGTGTTGTTTGAAATTCTATTATTGAAGTTTAAATTGTGATCTTTTTGTGTTATAGTTGAATCGACTTACTTTGTTTGTGTTTGTGTTGGCTGTGTTGAACATATGAAGATATGAGCGTCAACGGGAGCAATGGTAGCCAAGTTGGCCACCAAGACGATATAGGGAATTTGAATGATGTTAACGACCCTATCAAATTGGGTGGTGTCGGGGCTATTCTTCTACCTCCTGCTAAAGGGAACGCTGTTTTTCACATCACTAGCACAATGCTTCAGCTCCTACAATTAAAATGATTGTTTGGAGGGCTGGCTCATGAGGATCCCCATGAGCATGTCCGGAATTTCGTTGACGTTTATGGACCATTTTTGTTCAAGAACATATCTCAAGAATCGGTACGTCTTCGATTATTTCCATTCTCTTTGATGGGAGAAGCCACAAAGTGGTTGGTTGATCTTCTGAGAAATTCCATTACGACCTAGATAAGTTGACTGCTGCTTTCTATGTGAGGTATTTTCCTCCGTCAAGGATGATGAAGTTAAGGGATAGCATTCAAGGGTACAAACGCTTTGAAGGGGAACCAATCCACAAGACGTGGCTGAGGTTTCAGAAGCTATTACTTCAGTGCCAAACTCATGGACTGCCCCATGATGTCTTGTTGCAATACTTTTACAGGAGTCTTGACTCGGTGAACAAAAGAGTTGCTGATCAACTTGTTCCCGGTGGTATAATGCAACAACCTTGGGATGTCGCATCTCAACTCCTAGATCGTATGACCAAAATCAATAAAGCATGGTACACCCGTGAGGACCAAGTATCTCCTCTCACCTTTAGAATGACAAAAGAGCAGATCGAGAATGATCAAGAGAGAGACCAAAACATGGCAAAAATGATGACCCAGCTGGACTTATTATCGAAAAATGTGATGGGTACTGGTCTGAAGAGTGTAAATGTTGTGGGTGTTGGTGGAGAAAACCCTGAGGAGGCACAATTTGAAGCTTTGTACAATGAGGAAGTGAACTTCCTTGCAAATCAAGGAGGAGGCTTTTGTCAAATTTATCAAAGGCTGGGTGGAAATTCGGGTTGGAACAGAGATGATGTATGGATAGATCGTGAAAAAGAATGGCGTGATCGTAACACCACTTGGAAAGAAAGAGAGGGTGACAAGGATAGGTACATCCCACCTCAGGAGCCTCAAAAGCCCAAAGAACCAAGGGCTAACTCAGAGAATGTCCGAACAGAACACATTCTCTCACGCATTCTCAACAAGGTCGAAGGTTTAGACAAAGAGTTGAAAGATATGAAGGAGAACGTCGTAACTCTCAATCAGATGGGTCATATTTCGACTCATCTAAATCTAAGGCCAAAAGAAGTGTTGCCTAGTGACACAATGGAAAACCCCAAAAATGAAGCTTAAATTGGTATTTCCTTCGTACCACGACGTTAAATAAGGTGCTTCTTGGGAGGCAACCCAAGCCTTTGATGATTTAAAGTTTATTTTGAATAACGGGTGTTGATTTTACAGGTTGAAAAGTGAAAAGTGTTGGAAAATGGGTGACTTCGCGAGCCAAAAGATAAAAGGCGACACACCAAATAGGTCGGCGAGCCCAATTTGGACTGTCGTTGGAACCACCCAGCTTGATGGGGAATTTTGTAAAACTCGGTGATCTAAAAGCACAGTCGATGGCTCGCCGAACAGGTCGGCGAGCCTGACTTTGTCTGTCGTTTGAACCCCACAAAATGCTGGGAATTTTGTAAAACTCGGCGAGCAAAAATACCACTCGGCGCATCACTGAGTGGTTCGGTGGGCACGACTTTCTTCGCCGACTGGCACGCGAACTGAAAGGTTTTAAAGGCCAAACAGTTTAAAATTTCAAAATCCTTCATCTTCTCCCATTTTTAACTACCGTACTCTCACACCCTATATTAGATCTTCTGTACTTTTTGCATTTTTACTCTCGTACCGTTTGGAATCTTTGCTCGGGGATGGAATTTTGATTTTACTTTGCCGCCTAGCTTTACAATTCTCATTTCGGCATAAAAGGTTGGTTTTTCCGAACCCCAAACTCAATATGTGGTTGAACTCGAATGCAAGTGGTAATTTGTTGTTGAATATTGTTGGGTAGTATGATTTAATCGTTGTTAACTGTTGGATTGCCCATAATGAATTGAATTCGTGCCTAATTGCTTGTAAATGAATAATTCTCGTGTCTTTGCTTGTTGAAATCGTGTTTAAAGTGTTGTGTTGTGCTATATATGTGTTGGGTCTAGTGGGGTGAAGTTAGAGTAACCCCAGATTGTGCCAAATTACGTATTTTTCCCAATGATGGAGCGGTTGACGTCATTCTTAAGAGGAAAAGACATCAAATGGCCAATTTTGGCCAAATTGGGAGAAGTTTGAGAACCTTGAGGGAATGGGTAGTATGGGTCTTACTTTAATTTCATAGTGTATGTGTTTAATTTTGTTTTCATGGGCTGGGGGTTGAAATTTTAAGAAAGGGGTCGAAAACTGGCACGAAGGGCCATTTGGCGAGCTGGGTCGAGCTCGCCGATTGGTTCAGTGGTTCACCTAAGTCCCTCTAGATCGCCCTTAATTTCTCTAATTTTTGAGTTTGTGGTCTGTAACTTTCAGCGATATGCATGTGCTCGCCGTCTTCACTCGGTGACTCGCCGAAAGTCCTTCTTGATCGCCTTTCTGGTCCCCTAATCCCTTAAAATACACTGTAACTTTCAACGAGCTACTTTTAGTTCACCGATTGATGTCGGCGATCCGCCCAAAGGCTCTGGATATCGCCGATCAGCTTTAAATTTTGGAAATTTTTGTCCTGGAACTTTTTGCGAGCCCGACTTGGCCCGCCATAGTGATTTGGTGACTCGCCGAACGGTTTGGTGAGTTTTCTGCAACTTCATTTCTGATATTTTTTGGGAACTTTTTCCAATGTTTTTCTATCTTGTTGGCAGGAATGGCTAGACCCAAAGTGTCCGGTAGAGACATGCCTCCAAGAAGTGGTCACGAGGAGTGGTAATTAATGAGGAAGTAGCTGCTTCTAGAGAGAAGGCCAAGAAAATACCTCAAAAGGGAGGCAAAGGTAAAGGCTAGGAGCCCGTAGTTGTGCCTCCGGAGGAGGCAAGCTCAGACAGTGAGGGGGTCTATGAGACTCACCTCACCACATTAGACAGTGAGGGGGACTCACATGATTCTCTGGTTTCTATCTCTGAGCCTGAGGATGATCAGCTGCTACAGGCTCGGAGAGTGGAGCTATGCTCCAAATCTCTTCATGATCCCTCTAGGATTTCGGAGCCTACCCCTTCAACTTCAGCTCCAGTGCCTCCTCCGGCACAGACGGTGGTTCCAGCTCTACCAGTTCTGGGTCCTCCTACCCGGTCACTAAACATACTCAAGGCTGAGGGACTGAGGACCATTCTTTAAGAGAGGAGATTTTCTACCGACGGCGTGGTGGACAGGTTTCCTGAAGTATGGAACACTATAGAGTTCCGTAAATATGAAATTTTCACCAAACCCCGAGGCCCCAACATTCCAAATTGGGTCCAGGGCTTTTATTCGGCCTATGATGAGCTGGTCCCTTAGGGGAAAAAGAAGGCCAGGATATTCAAGCAAGTTGATTCAGTGACAGTCCGAGGCAAGAAAGTGAAGTCAGACAGTTCTGATATCAATGTTGTTCTAGGGTGTACTTATGATTTCATGCAATGATACATCAATCTGATCCACAAGAACACATTGGAGGACCTAAAGGGTTGGCTGTCACCCCTTATATTAGATGCCACCCGGAGGTGTATAGAGACAAGGGTGCAGATAGAGAAGAAGGACTTGAACGTGGCTGCAAGATACTTGTTCGGATTCATCAGCAGCACTATCATGCCATCCCAAAACGAATCCATCATTCGGCACCCGAAGGCAGCATGCTTAAGATCTATCATGTTTCGCCAGAAGCTAAATCTGGGACTGATTATTGAGCAAGAGATGGCCATGAGGGCCAAGTAGAGGCAGGCATCACTTCCATTCCCAGTGTTGATCATTGAGCTGTGCAGACGGGCCCGTGTGCCTAGAGATGAGAAGATGGATGTGGAGGTGACACCTACCTCTTCTACTGACATCCAGTGCACTGAGGCCAAGTACCAGAAGGATGAGGCTTATAGGAGGAGAGCAACCCCGGTGGATACTTTCCCGGAGGTTGATATTTCTATGCTACCTGCAGAGGCAGTCATTCCTACTCCGGCCACTGGGCCTTCAGGTTCCTCTAGATCTGCTCTTTCGGACACTCAGGATACTTCTGTTGCTCCCCCTCCCCTTAGATCTAATGCTGGTACTTCTGCATCCCAACCTCCTATCACCCAGGTGATGATGTTCAAGATGGGGCATCTGGCCCAATCTGCTGATACACGTGCCTCCCGGCTAGAGACCGTGATTCCTGGGATGATCGCGAGAGCCATTGCTGCTGTATTGACACATGTCAGAGCTTCGATTGATGTCCTTACTATGGGAGTAGAGGTATGTGAGAGAGGACAGAGAGCTACAGATGAGGTGACGCCCTTAAAGGCTGACATTATTGGGTTGAGAAAGTATCTGGACCAGCTAAAGTCCACTAATTTTACCTCAATATTTGGGACGGTGGAGATCCCAAATGACCCGAGTGTAGATATTCCAGCATGTTTGGATGTGCCTCCGGCTACTACGACCAGAGATGAGGTTAGAGCTGATGATGTTGCTGTTGAGTCTGAGGCTGACACAGATGAGGAGCCGCTTGGTGATCGAGAGGAGGCTTTTTATGAGGGGTTGGTTGACATTAAGGGTGCCATGTACGAGACAGCTACACAGGCCCTTCTGAGAGATACTTCGATGGTGGGCTCCAGTGGAGCTAAGGATGATGTGATACCGGTCACTGATGCCTAGACAGATGGAGCGAAAGATATGCAGACTTCACCCATGCTTAGCCTGACAGGATGATTATTCCCTCTCTGTTATTTTATTGACTGTTCTATTTTTAGTTGCATTTGAGGACAACTGCCTATTTGTTGGTGGGGTGAGGTATTTCCATACCTACCACTTTTGTGGGCTGTTTTGTGAATATTATGTTTTTGTGATGTGAATATTGGAGCTCAATGGTATTTATATATATATACATCTTGGTTGTGGTATTGCGGTTGTTCATAGCTTGTGGCCCATTGTTTTAATATGAAAATAGTTTTGAACTGAATTTTAAGAAATTTGCCACCTCTTTTATGTGTGTGATTTGGCTCCTCTTGTACAAATTTGAGTGTCGGTTCTGTTCAATACCGATGACTTGAATAGTGCTCTTAATTGAACAAAATGAATGTGCGGCTACGATGAGGCAAACAAAGTTACATCAGCAATATGTGAACTTTTAGCATCTCATTGTGACTAGCCGATTGTCGAATAAATCTCTTGTGATGAACATTGCACATTAACTAGAAAGTGTGGAGTCTTTTTTTATAATGGTATCAATGCCTTGTGTGGTGAGTGTGTTTTGAACATTATGTGTGATGACACCTAGAATTTGCCCCGTTTGTCCGATTGATTGAGTGATGCAAGCAATAGACATGATCTTAGGCAAAAATTTTAGAGAGTGATCCTATTTGACAACATACCTCTTTGTGGCCAACCTTGTGAGATGTGTGAACCTGTCTTGGCACCTTTTGAGCCTAACATTTTCTTGGAAGGAACTTTAAAAATTGTGCCCATAACTTTCATGAAGAATGGTTTTTTTGAATATCTAACTTAGGCCACAAGCCTAAGTTGGTGTTGCGGTAAAAAACAAGGAGAATCAAGAAGTGTGAAATATTCCCCCGAGTTGGATTGTTTGGAAAAATAATGGACCCCTCCATATAAAAAAAGAGAAGAAAAGAGAAAAAGAAATGAAAAAGAAGAAGCAAAAGAAAAAGATTGAAAAAGAGAAAAAGTTGTGAAATAAAGTTGTCAGAATAGCAATAGAAATGGGGTATCCGGTGATTCAAGTCCAGTTGAATAATGAGGTGGAATATGATCAAGTTTGAATGAGAAAGAAAAGGAGAAAATGATTTTCAAGCCATACTTCATGAAGGTAGAAGCCAATAAGCATAAATTGTCATACCTTTGCACTCAACCTCATTAAAAGCCTTAAAATGACTTTTTTGATATTGAGTGAGCTGAAATGAATGTTGATTGGAAAATAAGGGCAAACATATGGGTGGAGTAATTCATGTTTTCATCTTTGTGAGTGTGAGAGTTGAATGTGATTCCGGAACCTTAAATTGTTGAGAAATATTGTGTGAATATGGAATCATCTTTGTTGTGAGGGTATTTGATTACATTTGTTGAGCTTGAACTTGCATTTGAAGCAAGAATTGTGAGCTTGAGTACTCTTGATGATGGTGAGTCACAATTTAAAAATTTGAGTGCACAATTGATCTTCATATGAGTAGTTTGAACTTTGTTGTGTGCATTTATGTTGAGTCTTATGCAGCACTGTTTTTAGACATCCTTGTTGAACTGATTGATCTTAAGTTTTACTTGAGGACAAGTAAAAGTTTAAGTTGGAGGTGTTGATGAGTCCGAGATTTTAACTTATTTGGGCTTTGTTTTGATAGCATAAGTGTCCTCAAATGCCTGATTTATGCCCTAAGCTGATGTTAAAGTGTTGATTTGCAGTTATAAAGGCTAAGGAGTAAGGAAAGGATATGACCGGACAAAAAGGAACTAAAAAGCTGAAGAAGTGAAGAAAAGTGGTCCTGGTGATCGCCTAGACCACTCGGCGCACCGCCCAGTGGCTCTTTAGCACGCCTAAAGTTCCAGCATGCCAAATTGCAGACAACCATAAATTGGATTTTGAAAGGAATTTTCAGGTAGTTCTGCAAGTTGAGAAGAGTTCTGCGAGTCCCAAAGTTCCCAGACAGTTTTTAGAGTTGTTTCTTCTAGTTTTTGAGGGGTTGATTGATGAATTTTGAGAATTTGCAAGTGGGTTTTGAATTTAACCATTTCAGAACATTGTAGAAGCTTGGAGACTGTTACCCAGCTGATGGCAAATCTAGTTGGTAATAGTTTTTACCTTTTTATGAAGTTTAGTGAAAACCCCAATTTCTTGGGGTGTGATCATATGATTATGGGTTGAACTAGCTTATTAGTATTGCTATTTATTGATTTTAATACTTAATTGAAGTGGTTTAGTTGATAGTTGTGTTAAAATCTATGAATTTTAGTTGCAAATGCAATTCTAGTATAGAGTTCTGGGCTTGTTTGAGAGAGAAGTTTTAGAACCAAAGCTTTCAATTAATAATTGTAGTTATTGCGTTGATTTGGATTTAGCTCGAAAGAGTAAATCCTAAATCTGATTCTACCTATCTAGCTAGAGAGACTTGGTGAATTAAGGTGTGGGCTGTTTTTAATTGCGAAACTTGTTGATGTTCGAAAGAAATCATTTGAATCGGGGTAGTTGTTCGAGAGAAAACTATCTTACTTATAGCCTAGCCTACCCATTGATAATTAGCTATTTATTAGTAATTTCAACTACCCGTATAGTGAAATTTACCCGTAATCAATCACATCCCGAGAATCCTTCTCTATCTTGTTGTATCCTCTCTTTTTACTTGAGTTGTAGTTGATACTTGAAACTCTAAACCCCCATCTAACATTCGTTGTTACCTCGTTAGAATTACTTGCATGTTTTTGATAAATTTTATTCCTATAAACGAATTGATCGTATTTATAATTCATAACTGAATTTGGACACGTATCGTTCCTTGTGGGTTCGATCCCAATTCCTTGTTGGGTTTATGCTAATTAATGATCATTTGCACCTAGAATCATATGAGGTGTACTTGAAACGTTAATCAAATACTAAAAAGAGAGGTCATTGAACATAACACAAAGCTAAGAACTAACATCTGACAGCCTTCCTGAAAAGCTTCTACAAAGACGAGTTGTTGCGACATACTTCTAGCAAACTCTAATTGTTTGAAAACTTGAAGGAAAAAAAAAACAAAAACCTAAGGGTTGTCCTCGAATGGTGAGGACTCACCAACACTGTTTTTGGGCTGATTAGAAATCATACGAACTACAAGCTATATTATAAGGGTCTGAATCTATATTACAAAATAATATAGAGAAAAAAGGTATGTGGCCAGTACCTTGAATGTATTGAGTATGTGATATATGCATTATACAATTATTCTACACAAGTATGAAATGTTGAACTAAATACAACCGACATATATAATCTGAAAGGCAATGACCAAGTAGTAAAACATGCAACTGATAAGTACTGAACTGATATAACTAAGTAAAAAGTCAATGCAATAACTAAAACTGAACTGTGGGAGATACTAGTAACCGACATATAACCATGTGATCAACACAGGGAATTAAATGTATAATCCCCATAAAAAAGGGCCCAATATACGTTGCTAAGGTATAAAGGTTGATCTTATTTGATGTGGTACCACTAAATTTAGAGCATGCACCAACAAGGACTACCTAGGCCTATACTAGCACGTAGTTCTGGGACTTTGGTAGATTTGCCCTAGTCTGACTTGATGTTAAATAGTAGTCCAAGCTGAACATAACAGATTATCTCCTAAGAATGTTTTCGTAATCATGGATGCCATACTTGACTTCCATACTACTAGTGAATTTTTTTTTATAAGAAAACTTATTCAAGATCATTGATTGAATTTCGGGTACCATACTAATCGGGAACTTACTTTGGGAATTATATCATAAGTATATGGATTTTATTCATGTCATATACCTTAGTATTATGAGCCGAAGATCCTGGCCAATTAGATGATTACACATATATAAGTCATGTATTTATTAATCATGAGACTTGTAGGTGTATGGGAGACCTGATATGGCTAGAGTAAAATGCATAAAAGAACTGTTAATGAACTGAGATTTAAAAAGGAATATTTAAGACTGGACCTAAATCCTAAATAATGACTCATGAAAATATTAATAGTCTAATAATATATATTATCTTATAATACCATTTACAGTATACTACACTAGAAATCACTCTGATGGTCTGCAAAACTGATAATACTGAAGCTGACTCTCATGTATGAAATTGAGTGATAGACACTTTATCTAAAAGCATTCTAAAATATGTGGAAACTTATAAACTGAGTAAAATGCAAATCATGATAATTATTATATTGTGAAGGAAACATGCAATTTAAAACAACATAATCTAGAGACATGAAATATCTATATTTTGAAGGTTCATGAAAATATACTTAAATACTGATACTGAATCATATGGAAAACATGTATTTATAGACTATTTATGAGAAGAGATTGAAATAAAAGGACATTCATGCTTTTCGTAAAACCCTAGATTTACATAGAAATGAAATACTACCTCTGTCCCTAATTACTTGTCCACTTTTCCTTTTATAAATGTCCCTAATTACTTGTCCATTTTGACAAATAAAGAAAGGACAATTTTTTTTACCTATTATACCCTCAATTAATTACTTTTAAAAAGGTAGAACTTTTTGAAAATCATAAATTTTTAATTCATCCACTTCATAATTAATAGGGGTAAAATGGTAAACTCAATATGTCAATAATTGTTTTCTTAATAGGTGTGCCAATTCAAAAGTGGACAAGTAATTAGGGACAGAGGGAGTATCGGAGAACTTAGTTCACTTTGGGAATTAATGGGTGGAAGGATATTGTCACTCCCCGAGTCTACACCATGGACATGGCTGGCACTCGGAGACCATTTTTGTTTCCCAAAAGAACCCTTGGCTTGGCTGACAACTTAGAGGAAGACTTAACTAACAAAATAAAGAGCTTTAAATGTAGAGTTTAACTCATTACTCTCAAATGAACTTAATTCAATAGTCTGAATGTACTTAATATTATAAATATAATAGTTTGCAAAACATCTAAAAATAAAAGGGAAATACTGAAAGACTCTTCAACTCTAACTATCTATAAAGCCTCTACTCTTTAAGATACATGTCGGGACAAGATCAACGATGCTCGAAAACAACTAAACTAAAAATAAATGTGAAGTTCTCCGGATTGTAAGAAGGCTCACCAAAATAATCTGGAGTGTGGAGTTATCTCAACCGAGCGCATATTGATGATCCTGAATACCTGTGTCTGCATCACAAAAAGATGCAGGTCGAATGACGTCCATACATTGAATGTAGGAGTATGTAAGATGGCTGAAGCAAAACAACTGAAAGAAATGATTGCAATAGATAAAATATACTCAAGTTGAATGTAAAGAGATAAAGGAGTTAAATCATTTAAATCTTTACAAAAACTTAATCATCTCTGAACTCAATATAATAAGTGATATATGAAAATACACTTTAACTCTATTTGGGAGATTTTCTAACCGACAACCATCATTTTCAGCTACATGATGATACTGCATCTCGCCCACACTGCCAGAATTGTCCTATACCGTGTTGGGGTATAAAACCTCTCAACTAAGTGGATCTACTAAACAATAAAGATTCATCTAAAAAGTATTATCCTTTACCCATGTTGGTAAGACATGGTTTATGAGGATTTTGATGAGTTATCTAAACTCATTCCAATATTGGTGCTCAATACTACTCCCAATAATTATATACTCATGCTCAAATGTATAAGAGATACTCTTTCTCCGTTTTGAGATAATTACTCAAAATACCCTCTTCAAAGAGATAATTCTCTGAAGAAACTCTGAACCCATAAACTCATCTGCATATCAAAGTTTCTCTTTCTCAATATAACAAAAAATGATACATTTGAGACTACTTAGTTCTCTTATACTCTTTATCAAACCTCCTCTTTGCTTTCTCAGAACTCAGTTTAAAACATTTAGGTTTGTTTAAAAGTTTCTCAATAAGAACTCAATGAATACTCAGGGAAAGGATTCATGTTGAAGAATAGACATTAACAATCAACTCAATAAATCTCAATGCACAGTATTCAACAATTCAATAATTAGGAATACAAATTCAATAACCGGGAACTCAAGAACTCAAAATTCAACATTAACTGAACTCATGAATAATCAAATCTAAGGATATAACCCTAGATTACTCTTTTAGTGATTTGAAATTAGTTGTATGCCGTAAGGACGAACTAGTCCAACACCGTGATAACCTTACATACCTGGAAGAAGAAAGTTCTTTTCTTAGTCGATGATTCTCGAAGAATGCTTGAAACCCTAGCTTTTTCTCCTCTTGGAACCTTACTCTAAAGACTTGAAGTATTAGTGAATGTAAAAGAACTGATTAGCACTATCTAAGCCCTTAACTAGTTGTAAAAACATCGTGGTTTAGGCTTAGAATAGGGTTAAAATGACATAGCTTACGTATTAACCACATAGGAAACGACCAAAATAACACTTACTTAGAAAGCTTATGGGTGACTTATATGGAAGGTTGGACGGTCCGTACAATGCCTCAATAGCCGTATAGAGAACTGTGTAGAGGACCTTAAGTCTTGCAACCTTTGACTGTTGGATTTCCTTCCGTCTATAGCCCATACACTTGTAAGCAAACCGTCTAGGGATCCGTACAAGTGAGTCCAAATTCAGGTTGCCTTAAATGGCCAGCCACTATCCCTAAACGGCCAGTGGTGCCCTAAACAGACCATTTAGGGTCTCGTGAAGGGTACCTGGCCTCTTTTAGGCTTGTGGACTTGCCAATTAACTCACTTTTACCATTTCAAAGCCCGAGGTGCAACAATAGCTCCCCTTTGGGAACACTCGTCCTCGAATGGAACTCAAGCTAGCATGAAAAGAGTAGGAGAGAAACCATCATCCCAACATATGAATAAACAAAGAACATATCCAAATGAGAGTACCCTACAAAGAGTTAATACCTTGGACTGAAGCTGAGTCAGAGGAAAGGAGATGAGGGTATCACTTTTTCATATCCTCCTCGGCTTCCCAAGTAGCCTCCTCAAGAAATTAGTTCTTCCACAAGACTTTGACTGATGTAACCTCTTCGCTTCTCAACTTGCAAAGTTGGAATCTCTTCATAGGAAAGATTGTCCTTTACTCCAATACTTTTAGTTGGCACAATAAGTGCAGGATCACCCAAACACTTCTTAAGCATATAAATATGAAACATTGGATGAACTGTTGGTAACTCTGGTTTTTGCTCCAACTCATAAGCTACATTACCAACCCTCTTGCCTATCCGGTAAGGACCAATGTATCGGGAACTGAGTTTCCCTTTCTTACCAAACATCATAACATCTTTCATGGGTGAAACTTTCAAATATACCCAATCCTCAACCTCAAACTCCAAATATCTTCTTCTAACATCAATATAGGATTTCTGATGACTCTGCTCTGTTTTCAACCTCTCTTGAATTTTTTCACCTTCTCCATGGATTGATGAAAAAAATCTAGTCCTATAAATAAATCTTCACCAACCTAAAACCAACTAATAGGAGATCTACATCTTTGCCTATATAAAGCCTCATACAGAGCTATTTGAATAGTTGAGTGGTAACTATTATTGTATACAAACTCAATAAGAGGCAATTGGTCATCTCAATTAACTTTTAAATCCAAAACACAAGCTCTCATCATTTCCTCTAAGGTCTGAATTGTGTGTTCTATTTGGCCATCAGTCTAAGGATGAAAAGTAGTACTAAGGTTCACCTTCAAACCCAAACCTTTTTAAAACGACTTCCAAAACTGTGCGGTAAATTGAGCACCTTTATCTGAAATCATGGACAAGGGAACTCCATGCAGTCAAACTATCTCAGAAATGTACAAATTTGCATACACCTCTGTTGTATTTGTAGTCTTTATTGTCAAAAATGTCATGACGTTGGGGTACCCCCTAGATATAACAAGGCACATAGAACCCCTAAAGACACCATGTAAGCCACTTAGCATATCATAACATAAGCATAGAACAATAAAGAGTCAAAATGCATTTCAAATCCAAAATTTTCTTAAAGGAAAGCGGAAGTCTAGACTTGTCTTAATATAGCCATCTATTACAATAATTGAATCAAATAGGGTCACAACACATACAACAAAATCCGAAAATGAAATACTAGAAAAGGAACTACAAAGATAACATATGTCCTTGAATCATAAGGACACACCACAAGATAGGAGAGTAGTCAAATCAGAGCTTTAACCAAATGATGACCACCTTAAGAACCGGACCCTACACTTAGGAAAAATGCAGGAAAAATATGGGTTAGTACAAAAATGCACTAAGTATGATAGCCATGGATAAAAATATTGAAGACATGCAAAAAGGGAGATTTTAGTTGAATGCATGCAATTTACTAAGTTAAAGCATCATTTTGAAGATAGTGGAAAGACATAAGTCATAAGCACAATCAACTCATAGATCATCCTATCATAAGAGGAACATATCATAAATACCCTCAACGCATACTTGTGCAATGCATGGATAAGATCTCATAATCCCACCCATACTAAGTAAAGCTTCTTGAGTAGCTATAGTTCATAATTCATATTCTTGTTCATACTATTATCATAATGGGGAATAAGCCATAACCGACATAGACCATGTGAGCTTACCATGTAATCCAGTGTCTACCCCACACCGAAAAGGGGTTGTCCTACTTGCCTAAGGTAGAACCATACTCTTAGATTAGGTGGATCCACTAGCTAAATACCTATAAAGGCACATAGTTTACGGGATATGGAGATTGCGACTAGAAACCCGGACTCAACTAAGGTAGAAGGTTTCCATATCATGAGATACATACTTTGGGAACCCGGACTCAACTATCGTAGAAGGAACCCATTTTGAAAGCCGGACTCAACTAGTGTAAAAGCTTTTATTGGGAAGCCGGACTCAACTATCGTATAAGCTTCCATCTCATATTTATTTCCACTCGGTTCTAAGAATTGATTCCTATAGATTACATATTAAGTCTTGACTTAAGTTCATATTCATGGAAGAATGTCTTGACACTCAATCCAACATAAATCATACTATAGCTCATAGATTCAATAGGTGAGAATAGCCTTTTTACCTTAAAATCATCATATTGTGAGAAAATCTTTCACATCATATCATAAGCATACATAAGTGTGTATATGAGGATAATCTTTCAACAACTAGATCATAATCATAATCACTTTAATCTCAAAGTGTTCTTTAAGCATATACATAGATCTCCTACTCATGCATAATTCTCATACTTCTCCCTTCAAGGTCCATAGCTCATATTCAATCAACACGTCTAGAATTACTACATTAGACATGGATATAATCATAATTCAAGCAACCCAATCACTACATGCATAATCTCATAACATTCTTCTATAATCAACAAACCCACATCACAAGATCATAATTGAGTAATTTGGGGGTTTCATGGGTTCTTGGGGAATTCAACATAAAAACTATAGGAAATCATCAATTCATACATAATATATCATAAATCAATCATTAGAAACATTTTGGAAAGAAACCCATGAGATTAAAGTCAAACCCTAACTTTTGGGGAAATCACTAACTTTGAAATTGAGTTTGGAAGGACTCCATGGATGAAGGCTATCCATGGATGAAGGACTACCATACGTTAGCAATGGAATCCAATGAAATTGAGTAGAAAACCTTGTTTCTTGAACCCTAGCTCCAACTTCCTTCTTCTTCTTCCTTGAAGTTCTAGAGAGAATTTTTGGAGAAGTTGAACTCTGTGGGTTTTGGGAAATAATGAGGCGAATGGGTGTATTTTGACATAAAATGACTTACATAGGTGTATAAAAAAATAAGGCAAAACGACTTCACTTTGATAGGGCTTAAAAAGGAAATACCAAAAACACCCCTCACTTTAAGTGAGCTGCCAGGGACCACGAGGGGCCCTAGGAGCCGTGGTCCCACTCGTGGACTTGAGGCAGTGTCTAGGCCTTATGTTCCATTAGCCCTCAAGCCCAAGGCAATCTCACGAGCGGCTCCGCGAGCCGTGGTGCTTGCTACGAGTTGTGGTCCCTCTTGTGGACCTTGAGGTAGTGGCTAAGCCACTTCTCTCAACCCTCACACCACCAACTCCCTCCAACGAGCCTTCCCACACTCCGTGGTCTTGACGACGAGCCGTGAAGTTGCTCATGAAGAGGGGAGGCTATTTTTAGGTAGATTTGGCAAGGCTACTGCCTAGCCCTCCCACAAGCCGTGGTCTTGACCACAGTCATGGCGATGAGCATGGTAGGAGGGGCAGTGCCTACACCAAAGAAGGCTGCCTTAACCCACTCTTTTGTCCCTTGCCCTCCTTCCTTGACTCTGACCCTTTTTCCTTGACGTTAACCCTCACGTTTAGCTCTAGTTTAGCCTACTAATTTCCGGTGTGTTACAAAAAAAAGGGGTGATTTGGTCATCCGATCCAAAATCACCCAAATGTAATTATGTTGTATGCGAGATCGCGGTAAGCCAGTAATGAAGTCCATATTAATCATCTCCCACTTCCATTCTTGAACTTGTATATTTTGACCTACACCACATGACCTTTAATGCTCAGCCTTGAAGTTCTAGAAATTTGGGCACTTAGCAATAAACTTTGCAATGCACCGCTTCATTTAACTCCTCCAATAGACCTCTATCAAGTCATGGTACATCTTTCTGGCAACTGGATGAATTGAATATCGAGAACTATGGGCTTCTTCCATGATTCTCTCTTGGAGTTCATCCATATTTTTAACACAGCTTACCTTGATGTCATGACCCAGGGATACATCCTAGATGTAAGATAGCATATTGAACCCCCGAAGGACTCCATACAAGCCACTTACCTCTCATAACATAAGAAATAGAACAATAAGAGTAAAATAGTAGTCCAAGTCCAAAACATTTTATAAAACGAAAAGCAAAAGTCTAAACTCATGTCTCAACATAGGCATCTAATACAGTAGAATGAAATTGGGCCTAGCCCATACATCATGTCGAAAAGAGAAATACAAGAAAGAAACTAAAATAGTAACTCCATCCTCAAAGCACGAGGACTCACCAAATCTTGGGAAAATCACAAACTCAACTACTAGCCACCAGACTCTGAAACTTCTTTGTCGGAACCTACATTTTTGGAAAATGTAGGCAAGAGTATTTGTTAGTACAAAAAAATGTACCAAGTATGATAGCCATGCATAAAATATTAAAAATCCTGCTAAAAGGGACATTTCATTTCATGACATGAATTTGACCAAGCTAAAACATCATATGAACAAGTCATAAATCATGATCAATGCAAGCTAACTTCTTCTTTAAAACCTTTGAATTCATATGTGATACTCCTTGAGTAACCTTAGTTCATTATTACTTGTGGGGAATTAGCCTTAACCGACATTGAGACCATGTAAACTATAACATGGAATCCGGTGTCTACCCCACACCGAAAAGAGGTGTAATACTTGCTGAAGGTAGAACCTTAACTTCAAGCTTATGTGGATCCACTAGCTAATCAACTTATGTGGGCACATTGTTATGGGATAAGGAGATTGCTACTAGACACCCGGCCTCTTTTACAGGAGAGCTTCAATCTCATTAGATTACTTTTGAAACCTGACCTCTATTATGGGAGAGCTTCCATCTCATTATCAATATCTAGTCGGTGCAAAGCATAAATTTTCATAGAATAGTCATTTCTTACTTGACTTCATTACTTCATGAAAGGGTGCCATTGGCCTACCGATTCAGGCTAGTTTCAATAAGATAGCTCCTAGTCGTTGATTCAATTAGGTGAGAAATCCTTTCAATCTAAGAATCCTTTTTATGTGAGAAAACCTTTCACATCATGCTAGTATGTGTTTTAGTGAAAATATACTTTCACAACACAACATCATCATTGGTAATTTACTCTCAAAGCACCCTTAAAACATTTGCATAAATTTCATAAAACAATGCATAAGTCCATGATTCACCTCCTTGAGGTCAAAACCCACTTTCAATCATAAACTCTTAGAAAATATGGGTTAGATATGAATTTCATCATAAATACATGTAAAGCTTGTAATACATGCTCAATTTCATAAAAGTCTTCCTTGAAGATCAAAATCCCACATCATATGATTCATAACTTGAAAACATGGGGGATTACATAGATTCATGGGGAAATCATCATAAAATCATCATGTATCATCAATTCATGCATAATAGATCATAATTATCTCATTTAACAATGATGATTGATGAAAACCCTAACTTAATTAGGGAGTTCTAGCTTTTGAAATAGAGAAATTTAGGAACTCCATGGATGGAACTAATCCATGGATGAAAACTATCATACCTTGAGTCCAAAAGCTAGACTTCAATAGAGGAATTGGAACCTTAGCTTGAAACCCTAGGTTGCATCTTCTTCTTCTTCTTCTTCTTCAAGTTTCTAGAGAGAGAATATTTAGAAGAGGAATTGGTTTTCTTTTGGGAATTTGGAAGAATGAATTAAATGGGATGAATTTTAGGGTTAAAAGGCTTATATAGGGGTTCTAAACATAGGCAAAACGACGTAGTATAGGAACTAATTAATTAGGAAAAGACCTAACTGCCCTTGAACTAATTGTCAACTGTCCACCGATTCACCAACCACAGACTCAGTCAAAGGACCGTCGTCTGACCTACAGTCCGTCCTGGTGGACCGTGGATTGGTGTCAGAAACTTGGTTTTTGGGCCTCGAACCACGGACCCTGACCACAGACCGTGGTCTAACCTATGGTCCGTAGGTATGGCCGTGGTCTTGGACGTCAAACCATTAGGTAGGGTGGCCAACCCATGAACCCACCTACGGTCCATGGTTCAACCCACGGACCATGGTTGGCCTCCGTGGCTGGCATATGCAACTTTTAAAAGTCTGGTTTATTTCCCTTTTTCGGATACCGGGTGTTACAATATCTCCCCCTTGGGATCATTCGTCCTCGAATGAGATTCAAACTGGTTCTAAGATACTAGGAGAGGAACTAAAAACCCAACCTACGATGCAATGCATACAACCAAGGAGGAACTATCGAGTCCAAGATAAGACGTTCTCAAAAGATCATAAGAGGGGCGAACTAACTCTATCAGCCCATTATGCATGCAATGCACATAAATAAGGAGGAAACATCAACTCCAAGCTCAACATACTAAAATGCATTAAAAGGAAGTAGGAACTACATCTATGAACCCAATATGCATGAATTCTCAAAATTTCTCATGTTCAAGGAGGAACTACCTTTTCCAAGCTAAAAGCATGCTCAACACAATCTCATGGAGCCTCTATGAAATTTACTCTAAAAAAGCATAGCTAATGCATGTTCATCAATTTATCTCATGAAGTCAATAGGCTACTCATACTCAATGCACAACAACATGAGGAAAATCAATCATATAAACTCATTTTCTTTCAAAACGTATGTTTTCACGAACATACATCACATAAGCAAATCATGGAACACACAGAAACACATGACTCACAAAACAAGGACAACTCAAGAGGAACTTTTTACCTCAAGCTAGAATAGGAGTTGAAGGAAAGAGATGAGGATATCGGGACAATATATCGGCATCGGCCTCCCAAGTAGCACCCTCAACTAATAGATTCCTCCAAAAAACCTTCACAGAAGCTTTAACACATCGGATTTGAGAAAATAGAAAAATGCAGCTTTCCAGGACCTGGTGCAAGAACCATGGAAGCCATCGATGGTCCGTGGTCTAACACACTATCCGTAGGTGGGGTCTGTCGATGGGCACCAAATGTGAATGGTCTCTGACCCCACCCAGGGCCGACCAGGATGGTCTGTGGTTTGACCTACGGACCGTAGGTGAGGAGGGTCAGCAGCCAGTTAGAGGGAAATTGATGTTGGGTCAACTTCAAACGGTCATAACTTTTAGCACAAAAGGAATTAGGTGGGCCATGACCTACCAAATGAAAGATAATTGAATCCTCTTTGCAACACCACCGAGTTTGCTAAAATCCCATCTTGGAGTAAAAAGTTATGCTCGTTTTAGTGAATCCCTATCGGGCAGACTTGACTGATGACCCCTACCTACAGTTCGTAGGTCAAATGACGGTTCGTAGGTCCCTCCGTGGATGGCCTTCGTCAGATTTTAAGTTAGGGTCATTTAGGTCTTTTTTCTATGCATTGGGGCTTTAAAACTACGTTATTTTACACCTAAACTATGTCGTTTTACTTAGTGTAAGCCTAATAACTTAGTCTGACTTATCCAGAACCCTCATTCTCCAAAATTCACTAGAACTTGGAGCGAAAAAAAGGGGAAAGATTCGACCAACCCCTCAAGAACATGCGATAGGTTTTCTTCAGTTTCAGCCCTGAAATAGAAGGATTTCATCATCAAGAATGTGGGATTTCATTAGTGGGTACCTTTAATCCACTTGGTCCCTAGAATTCAGTCATATTCTTGATTCTCTATATCTTGGTTAGACCTAGGGTTTCTAAACTCTTAGATATTGGTTGTGATTTAGCTGTTATAGTATTCTTTATCAGATTATGATGTTTTCGTGAAATCATTGCTTAGTTCCTTGCATGAAACTCAGAACCCTGGTTGTGTAGATTCTCTTAGTTCATGAATTACACTTGCTAGGTCAGTTAAATAGATATACATGCTCCAGTTTCGAATGTTTCATTGTCAGTAGCTAAATGTTCGATTCTCAGATTTACATGTCAGAATATTGAGCTATCTAGTATTAAAGTTATGTTGTGTCATACACATTTCCAATTGGGAGTAGAATTAGCACTGAGTTGGACTAGGGTTCAGCGTATCCTCATAGTCCGAGGATTACGTGTGCCCATAGGAGTATAAGTCTCCTATATTGGACATCAGATTTAGTGATCATGCCAGTGATGACTTTATACCCCTTGCAAGGTATATTTGGTCCTCTAGATGAGGTGTATACATCGGACTCCGCGTTTAGCTCACGTGATTTTATGTCGGTTAATAGTAGCTCCCACAGTCAGACTCTAGTGCATTTGACCAGGTTTTCAGTTATACTTCAGTATTTAGTCTCGGCATGTTTAATTCATGATTAGTACTTGGTCATTGCATTTAGCTTTGTTTTAAGTTATATTTCAGTATCTATGTTTCTGTTCAGATTATGTCATTGCTCAGTTAGGTTGTTTAGCTTTTATACTTTGTTAAACTATTATCTATATCATGCATGCTCAGAACATTCCAAGTACTGACCCATACTCTACACTACATCCTTTCATGATGTAGGTTCAGGTGTTCAGCATCCATTTCATGCATAGAACGGTTCCCGATCCGTATTCAGCAGCTTCAGTGGTGAGTCCTCATACTTCGAGGACAATAGACATGTCTTTCATGTTCGGTCTTTTATTTTTAGTTTTCTGTTTTGCTAGAGTTAGTTGGGGGCCTGTCCCAGCAACTCTAGTCTGTAAAGGCTTTTCAAACATAGTATTAGATTCACCTTTAGATTCGAGTGAATGATCAGTATCGTTGAACTCTTAGTAGTTTTATGTATATTCAGATCAACATTGGGTATTCCCCATCTTTCAATTATCTCTTGTTTTAGCTTCTGCATAGTATATTTTATTAAGTTATTATTAGTATGCTTGATTGATTAACGTATCAACTACACCTCATCCGATACTAGGTGTAGACGATCGTTAAGCAGTATAAACCCAACAAAAGAGTTGGGGTCGATCCCACAAAGAGTAGATTTATTCTGAATTCAAATATGAAGTTACAATAGTGATTTTTGTAGCTGAAGGAATAAACATTTTCGGAATCTATTAATAAAATCTAAAGGGTGACATCAATGTCAGGATAAAGGGCTTTTGGATCAGAAATGAATCTCAACAATGAACTAAGAACAATCTAATGGGAGAAATATACTTGGGGTATTGACTAATCAGGTGCTAACTCAACTCAATAGGTGTTAATTGATAATCAAAAGTGCTAATTCTTCGTGGGTTAGATGAACTTTAGATGAGGTACTTTTCTCTCCAAATCATGGACTCATCACGATCCAACTTTTGGGTCAGAGTGTAGCAAACCAGGAAAATCAGCAGGTTCCAGTTCCTACTAATACTAATGGTGGATAAGTGGCAGCTAGAGTTCGAGATTTTGTTCAGATAAATCTGTAACACCCCGAACCTAAATAGACGGTGCAGCATGGTAGGACTCCAAGGTTCCACCTCACAAGGACCAACCTAGAGCCCACAAGGAAGCCCCAGGGAAACTTCCTGAGGCAGTGAACCACGGCCAGGACCACGCCCCGTAAATGGGTACACTGTCCATGGTTAGGGGTATCGTCAATGGCCATTTTTCTCTGTCCAGACTACGGCTCACCAGGACGGGCCATGGGTCAGACCACGGTCCGTCGACTGGGTCTGTAGGTGGCCACATTTAGGGACTTAAGGGTCTTTTCTGGTTTTAATTAGAATTTAGTGGTATCATTTTGCCTAAGTCTAGAACACCTATATAAGCATTTTTTAACCCCCAAAACCCCTCATTTAAGTCATTCTCTCAAAATCCAAAAAGAATTCCCAAAACTCCTCTCAAATATTCTCTCTCTAGAAGTTGGATGAAGAAGGAAGAAGGTGAAGCCAGGTGAAGATCAAGTCTCTAATTTTCAAGCTTCTGTGGGCTTTGCAAGCAAGGTATGATGGCTTTTTATCCATGGAATTCTTCCTTCCATGGTGTCCCCTAGAATTCCCCAATTTGATGAAGAATTCCCAATTCTAGCTAGGGTTTCTTTCAATGTTGTGGGTTATATATATTGTTGATCGAATTGAGTGGATTGTGATTATTTATGATAGAATTAGTATAATTACATGTTTATAGGATGAAATTACATGTAATCATGCCTGTTCCATGATTCTAACCTAGAATTGATATAATTGGGTTGATGCCATGAAAGGAAACTTTATGGGTTTAGATGTATCCTTATAGGATTGATGAATTATGATTAGAATAGTTTGAGAATGAAGGTTAATTGAGGATCATGAAATCTAGGGGTTTGATAGTAAAGCTTATGATAGGAATTGTTGGTGATTGATGTTATTGTTATGGAAGGGATACTTCCCACATGAATTGCTAATTATGAATGTATGAATGTGGAAGGCTTTCTCACATGAATGATTCTAGGTTGAAAGGATTGCTCACCTAAAATAAATCTAGACTAAAAGACTAAGTAAGTGATGAGGCTAGAGGTGATTACCCTTGACCTCCTTAAGAGAGGATATGAGGCGATTCCTCTACTCCTTTGAATTGAACAAGAGGTGAGTCCCCATGTTCTTATTATGATGAATGGACATGGAGACGAGTACCCATGATCCCTATGAAATAATGTGGAGGTGAGTACCCGCGTTATATGATGAAATGATGTGGAGGCAAGTAACCCCATCATATGATCAGACTGTGGAGGCGAGTACCCGCAATCTAAAAGTAAGTAAGGCAAGAGGCGAATACCCATTAGCCTTTATAAGCTAGGCAAAGAGGCGAATCCCCATGTCTTTAAAAGTAAGTATGAACAATGAGACTATGAGATAAATAATAAATAACTTGAATTGTTGCTAGAGATGCCTTCCATTTGGTAAGCTTGACTAGAGGCGGATGACCCAAGTCTTGACTAAGGATGAGTAAGGTTGCTTGAGAAGTATTCCTTTCTTACTATGTTGATGATTATGTCATTGGTTTGTATTGACTAACCATTATGTTTATGTTGTTTATGCTAGCCATCATATTTAGTAATTAATTGTACTAACACATACTTTTGCCTACATTCTTATCAAATGTAGGGTCCGGCGACATTGACACTCATTCTCTTAGATAAGATCATAGTAGCTCAAGGAAATGATGATTGGTGAGTCCTCATTGGATTTGAGGATGTGATCACCACTTTCTTTTATGTCTTAGACTATTGTATGGGTTGTGTCTCAAGATTTTATTCTTGATGTTTTAGATGGTTTGAGACAATGGTATTAGACTTCCGCTTCATTTTATAAAGACTTCGATTGTATTGAAAAGTTTTAAATTTCCACACCTTTTCTATTACTTTATGTTTATGATATGCTAAGTGGCTTATACGAGGCCTCTCGGGGTCTTGTACGCCTTGTTACATCTATGTGGTACCCTTGGGTCATGACAGAATCTGCCTGAGTTGCTAGGGTCGCAGATTGGTGAGGACCCACAGAACTTCATTGATGTGGTTAAGAAAATTTTTGGAGTGATGCAAGTGACGGGTAATGATAGGGTAGAGTTGGAATCTTACCAGCTTAAGGATGTGGCTCACATCTGGTTCACTCAGTGGAAAGAAAACAGGGGTACGGATGCAGCTCCTGTGACTTGGGAATGCTTTGCTGGAGCTTTTCTGGACAGGTTCTTCCCGAGAGAGTTGAGGGAGGCTAAAGCTCAGAAGTTCATGAATTTGAGGCAAGGTACCATGTCAGTCCAAGAGTACGGAATTAAGTTCACCCAACTCTCCAAGTATGCTCCACATATGGTTGCCGATCCAAGGGCACACATGAGTAAATTTCTGTTTGGGGTATCCTACTTGGTGTAGACAGAGTGCAGGAATGCTATGCTGTTAGAGGACATGAATGTGTCTAGGCTTATGACCCATGCTTAGCAGGTTGAGGGAGATAAGCTTAGGGAAATAGCTAAGGACAACAAGAAGGCTAGAACAGGGAATTATGAATACTCTCAGCAGAAGTCGGACCATGGTGATCTCTCACAGTTTCAGCAGAGGTCTACAGCCCCAGCACCTTCATCAGCTAGTGCTCCATCCCCCAGGTTTCGATAGGATTAGAAAGGTAGGGCATGAGGCTCTAAGTCTCAGGGAGTAATTTAGGTAACAGGACTTTCCCAACTTGTCCTAAGTGTGGTAAGAACTATCTAGGCAAGTGTCTTGCGTGCAAAGAAGGGTGTTTTGGGTGTGGTCAGTCTGGCCATAGGTTGAAGGATTGCCCTTCTGCCATGCAGGGTCAAGGAGGTAACAATAATAGGGGTTAGTCTAGAGTTCCAGCAGCACCAGTAGGTCGCCTAACTCAGCAGGGTACTTCATCTGATACAGGTGGCGGTCAGCACCAGAACAGGTTGTATGCTCTCAAGGCTCACCAAGACCAGGATGATTCTCCTGATGTGGTCACTGGTACGTTACGAGTCTTTCATTTAGATGTTTATGCATTGTTAGATCCAGGGGCTATATTGTCCCTTTTAACTCCCTATATAGCAGTAAACTTCGGTGTCAGTCCAGAAACTCTTTCAGAACCCTTCTCATTCTCTACTCCAGTTGGTGACCCAGTTATAGCTAGACGGGTATACATAAATTGCCCTATCACTGTCTATCAGAAAGTCACGTCAGCAGATCTTGTAGAGTTAGAAATGGTAGGCATTCTAGGTAGGGATTGGTTACTTTTCTATTATACCTCAGTTTCCAAACGAGCCAGTCTTAGAATGGAAGGGTAGTAGCTCACTGCCTGTAGGTCGATTTATCTCTTACCTTGAGGCCAGAAAGATGATCTCTAAAGGGTATGTCTATCATCTTGTTTGGGTTAAGGATTCAAACTCCGAAATTCTAACTCTTGAGTCATTCCAGTAGTAAATGAGTTTCCAGAAGATCTTCCTGGAGTTTCTCCCAAAAGGGAAATTGACTTTAGAATTGATCTCCTTCAAGATACGCAACCCATTTATATTCCTCCTTACAGAATGGCTCTAGCTGAGCTTAAGGAATTGAAAAAATAGTTGAAAGACCTTCTAGATAAGGGCTTCATCAGACCTAGTATCTCTCCATAGAGTTCTCCAGTTATTTTCGTGAAAAATAAAGATGGTTCTCTCAGAATGTGTATTGACTATCGTCAGTTGAACTAAGTCACAATCAAGAAAAAGTATCCCATCCCTAGGATTGATTACTTGTTCGACCAACTTTAGGGTGCTAGTTGCTATTCTAAGATAGATCTCAGATATGGTTATCATCAGCTTAGAGTCAAAGATAGTGACATTCTGAAGATAGCCTTCAAGACTCGGTATGGTCATTATTAATTTGTAGTTATGTCTTTTGGACTAACAAATGCTGCTGCAGCTTTCATGGACTTAATGAACAGGGTGTTGAAATAGTATTTGGACTCGTTCGTCATCGTCGTTATTGATGATATCCTCTTTTATTCTCGGAGTGAGGATCAACATGTGACTCATCTGAGATTCGTTCTGCAAACTCTCAAAGATCACCAGTTATTCGCTAAGTTCAAAAAATGTAAATTCAGGTTACATTCAGTCGCTTTCCTTGGTCATGTGGTATCTAGCAAAGGAATACGAGTGGATTCTCAGAAAATAGAGGTAGTGAAACAAGGGCCCAGACCCACTTCTCAAATACATATCCGAAGTTTCTTGTGTTTGGCCGATTATTATAGGAGATTTGTTGAAGGATATTCATCCATAGCTTCCCCATTGACCAAGTTGACTCAGAAGAAGGTCAAATTTCAGTGGTCAGATAAATGTGAGAAAAGTTTCTCACAACTGAAAACTAGGTTGACTATAACTCCTGTCTTGACTTTAATAGATGTTTCAGACAGTTATGTGATTTATAGTGATGCATCCAGGGTCGGCTTAGGTTGTGTGTTGATGCAGCAATGTAAGGTCATAGCTTATGCTTCTAGACAACTTAAGGTCCATGAAAAAAACTACCCGACTCATGACCTCAAGCTTGCAGCTCTGTATTTGCCCTAAAGATTTGGAGACATTACTTGTATGGTGTTCACGTAGATGTGTTCACAGATGATAAAAGACTTCAGTATGTGTTCACCAAGAATGAGTTGAATCTTCATCAGAGGAGATGGCTTGAATTCCTCAAGGACAATGATATGAATGTGCTTTACCATCCTAGTAAGCCAAATGTAATGATTGATGCTCTCAGCAGACTATCTATGGTTAGTGTAGCACATGTTGAGGAAGAAAAGAAGGAATTAGCAAAAGATGTTCATCGGCTTGCTCGCTTAGGAGTTGGTCTTATGCACATGTCATATGGTGGTGTGATAGTTCAGAATATATCCAAATCTTCATTGGTAGCGGAGGTTAAGGAAAAATAGGATAGTGATCCTATATTACTTTAGTTGAAAGGTGCAGCTCATCAGCAAAAAGTAGAGGTTTTCTCCCAAGGGGGAGATGGTGTGCTTCATTATCAGGGTCGCTTATGTGTTCCTAATGTGGGTGAGTTGAGGCAGCAGATCCTTATAGAAGCCCATTATTCCAGATATTCTATTCATCCAGGTGCCAATATGACGTACCGTGATCTACGGAAGTCTTTTTGTGGAACGACATGAAGAGAGACATAGCAGATTTTGTGGCTAAGTATCCTAATTGTCAACAGGTTATGGTAGAACATCAGAAACTAGGAGGTATGACTCAAGAGATTAACATTCCTACATGGAAGTGGGAAGTGATAAACATGGACTTCATTACGGGTTTACCTCTTACTCACAGACAGCATGACTACATTTGGGTTATAGTGGACAGAGTTACTAAGTCTGCTCACTTCTTGGTTGTCAAGACTACATATTCAGCAGAGGATTACGCTAAACTCTACATTAATGAGATAGTCAGGTTGAATGGGGCTCATTTTTCTATCATCTCAGATAGAGGTCCTCAGTTTACCTCTCATTTTTGGAAATCATTTCAGAAAGGTATTGGTACTTAGGTAAATCTCAGTACAACGTTTCATCCACAGACGGATGGTCAGGCAGAGCGTACCCTTCAGACCTTAGAGGACATGTTGAGAGCTTTTGTGATCGATTTCAAGGGAAGTTGAGATGATCACCTACCTCTCATAGAGTTCGCCTATAATAATAGTTATCATTCCAGTATTCAGATGGTCCCTTATGAGGCATTATATGGGCATAGATGTAGATCTCCAATTGGTTGATTTGAGGTAGGTGAAGTAGCATTGATTGGGCCAGATTCGGTTCATGAAGCTATGGAAAAAGTTCAGCTCATCTGAGATAGAGTTAAGACAGCTCAGATTCGCCAAAAGTCCTTCATAGATGTAAGGAGAAGGGATTTCGAGTTTGAGATCGATGATTGGGTTTTCCTAAAGTGTCACCAATGAAGGGGGTGATGAGATTTGGCAAGAAAGAGAAGCTCAGTTTGAGATATTTAGGTCCCTACAAAATCCTAAAAAGGGTTGTTAATGTGGCTTATGAGTTAGAGTTGCCAGCAGAACTAGGAGCCGTTCATCCACTCTTTCACATTTCTTTGTTGAAGAAGTGTGTGGGTAATCCGGCATCAATAGTAACATTAGAGAGTGTAACTGTGAAGGACAGTCTCACTTCTGAAGAAGTGCCAGTTGAAGTTCTTGACCATCAGGTTCGTAGGTTGAGCAATAAGGTAGTTGCTTCATTAATGGTTTTCTGGAGGAATCAATCCATACAGGGAGCTACTAGGGAAGCAGAAACAACCATGAAGACCAAGTATCCTTAGCTCTTTCCTTCCGATTCCATTTCAGCAGGAGGTAATGGTTCCTCTCCAGTCCCTCAGTTTACTCGGGCATAAATTCAGTCTTAGTATCTTGTTCCTTCAGTTGTTTGTGCATTTCAGCATAATTGCATGTTCTTGGAACTCAGTTAAGTTTGATATCAGTTTTAGCACTTAGTGGTAGGGATTGCAGCTCCTTCCCTCTATACTCAGCTTGTTTAGACTTCATTCGAGGACGAATGTTCCCAAGGGGATATATTGTAACATGTTGGATTTGAGAAAATATAAAAATGCACCTTTCCAAGACTTGGTACAAGAAGCACGGAAGCCACTGACGGTCCGTGGTCTGACACACGGTTCGTAGGTGGGATTTGTCATTTGCCACCAAATGTTTATGGTCTCTAAACCCACCCACAGTCTACCAGGACGGTCTGTGGTTGGACCTTCGGACCATAGGTGAGGGTCAGCAGCAATTTAGAGGGAAATTGTTGTCTAAGCCTAATAACTTAGTCAGACTTACCAAGAACCCTCATTCTAAAAAATTCACCAGAACATAGAGCGAAAAAGAGGAAGAAGAGTCAACCAACCCCTCAAGAACACGCAACAAGTTTTCTTCAGTTTCAGCCCCGAAATCGAAGAATTTCTCTGTAGATTTCATCACCAGGTATGTGGGATTTCACTAGTCGGTTCCTTTCATCAACTAGGTCCCTAGAATTCTGTCACATTCTTGATTCTCTATATCTTCCTTAGACCTAGGGTTTCTAAAACCTTAGATATTGGTTGTGATTTAGCTGTTATAGTATTCTTAATCAGATTATCATGTATTCGTGAAATCATTGCTTAGTTCCTTGCATGAAACTCAGAACCCTAGTTGTGTAGATTCTCTTAGTTCATGAATTATACTTGCTAGAACAGTTAAACAGATATACATGCTCCAATTTCAAATGTTTCATTGTCAGTACCTAAATGTTGCATTCTCAGATTTGCTTGTCAGAATATTGAGCTATCCAGTATTTCAGTTATGTTGTGTCATACACATTTCCAGTTGGGAGTAGACTTAGCATTGAGTTGGACTAGGGTTCAGCGTACCCTCATAGTCCCAAAACTACGTGCCCCCTAGGAGTATAAGTCCCTTTTATTGGGCATCAGATTTAGTGATCACGCCAATCATGCCTTTATACCCCTGGCAAGGTATATTGGGTCCTCTCGATGGGGGGTATACATCGGACTGTGTGTTTAACTCACGTGGTTTTATGTCGGTTAATAGTAGATGCCACAGTCAGACTCTAGTGCATTTGATCAGGTTTTTAGTTATACTTCTGTATTCAGTCTCAGCATGTTAAATTCATAATTAGTACTTGGTCGTTGCATTTAGCTAAGTTTTCAGTTATATTTCACTATCTATATTTCTGTTCAGATTATGTCATTTCTCAGTTATGTTGTTCAACTTTTATACTTTGTTCAACTATTATCTATATCATGCATGCTCAGTACATTCCTAGTATTGACACGTACTCTGCGCTACATCCTTTCATAATATAGGTTAAGGTGTTCAGCATCCAGATCACACATAGATCGGTTCCCGATCCGTATTCAGCACCTTCAGTGGTGAGTCCTCATACTTCGAGGACAATATACATGTCTTTCATATTCAGTCTTTTATTTCTATTTTTTAGTTTTCCTAGAGTTAGCTGGGGGCATGCCCCAACAACTCTAGTCAGTAGAAGCTTTTCAGATATAGTAAAAGATTCAACTTTAGATTTGAGTGAATGTTCAGTATCGTTGAACTCTTAGTAGTTTTATGTATATTCAGATCAGCATTGGATATTCCCCATCTTTCAATTATCTCTTATTCAGTTATTATTAGTATGCTTGATATATGCCAGACATAGGGTTAGCTTGGGGTCACTCGTGATCCTAGGTCCCGTGTTACATCAGGGGGTAGCCTCCGAGCGTGACAGAAGCTATTTCCTTGTTTCTCAATCTCTTAACTTGTCATTCCAAAATCTTAACCGGAACTTCCTCTTATGAAAGGCTCTCATCAACACTCAACCCTTCTAGGGAAACTATGGATATCGGATCTCCAACACACTTCTTAAGCATAGAGACATGGAAAATGAGATGCATGGTTGCCAACTCATTTTGCAAGTCTAACTCATAAGCAACCTTACCCTCACACCTCAAAATTTTATCTGGGCCTACATATCAGGGACTAAGCTTCCTCTTCTTTCCAAACCTCATTACACCCTTCATGGGTGAAATTTTCAAGTAAACCCTATCGTTAACCTCAAACTCTAGATCCCTTCTTTTCACATAGGCATAAACTCTAATTTTTATATGTTGAAAAAGTTAGTTTGGTACTTAAAATGAAGGTTTCCGGGTTAGAACGTTAAGGTACGACTCCCGAAGGACCAACCAAAGGTCCTTGAGGAGGACCCTAGCAAACTGCCCCTAGAAAGCTGCCCAAGGCAGTGCAACCACGAAAGGGACCCACACCCCGTAGGGGGATCCATGCCCCGTGGGTGAGGGGTCGTCGGTCAGGGTCCCAAAAGAGGCGACAGACCACCACCCATGGATGACCAGCACACCCCATGGGCGTGGTCTCATGGGTGAGACAGTGTTGGTCATTAGGCGGTTAAGTGAGGGGCTTATGGAACCTTCCGGAATTATTAGGGGTTAAGTGGTGTCATTTTAACCTTACTTAGACCAAAAATAAAAAGACTTTAGACCCTTAATTAAGTCATCCAAATCATTATTTCAAGACCCCAACAAAGAAAAGCAATTCCCACTCAAAAATCCTCTCTCTAGAAAGTGAAGAAAAAAAAGAAGAGAAGCAATCTAGGTCAAGTCAATACTCCATTGTTCAAAGATTTGTGCGTCTTTATAATCAAGGTATGATAGCTTATTGATCCATGGATTCTTTCATCCATGGAGCCCCCTAGAATTCCCCCAATTTTGAAGATAAAATCCCCAATTCAAGTTAGGGTTCCTTCCAATATTGTGGGTTATGTTGATTATGAATCCAATTGAGTGGATATTAATTGTTTATGATTGAATTAGTAGTGAATCATGTTATTAGGATGAAATTACATTTTTTCCATGCCTAACCCTAGTCTAATTGATGGAATTGAAATAATGTGGGTTTATGGCTTGTGAAGGGAAATTGAGGATTCATAGATGATCTTCTAGAATTGGTGATATGTATAGTAATTTTTCAAGAATAAAAGAATGTAGACATGAATTGAACTAAAATAATGTATATGTGATGGATCATTACTAGTAAGGCTTGAGATTGAACCTTTATGATGATATATGATTAGAATCACTTAAGAATGAAGCATTTGATTAGAATTCCTTGTAATCTAGGTAGGTATGATAATTGTAAGAAGTAAAGCTTTGAGAGTAAGCCTCGTAGTCATGAATGTTGATTACTAGGGTTTTGAAAGTAAAGCCAATATGATGAATTATGTAAGTTAAGTCTTTAAGAGAAGCTTGCATGATAATGGTAGACTACTAGATAAAATTATTGTGGAAGGACTCTACCCACCTAATCTACCTTATGCATGATTGAATGTATGAATTGATAGAATCACTTGAGTTATGATGACATCCTTGTCTAATGTTAGATTTTTATATATGATGATTAAAGAAAAGTTTAGAAACCTCAAGGAGGTAAAGTATGAGATTATGCATGTGCTTATAGAATCTATGTAAATGCTTTATGAACACTTTGAGAGTGAAGTGTCTATGATTATGATATGTAGTTGTGTTGTTGAAAGGAGATTCTCACATACACACTTATGCATGAACATGATATGAATGTGAAAGTTTTTCTCACATAGTATGATTCTAGGTTGAAAGGATTTCTCACCTAAAATGAATCTAAGAGTAAAACGGATCATGGATGGTGATAGTTGCTCACACATGATCTAATAAGCCTTCATAGTGAACTAAGGCATACTTCAAGAAGTACCCCATGACTGTCCAAAGACTTTATGTATGAATTATGTAAGGTTGAAGTAGTGATGCGATATCCCTTCATGAATAGCTTGAATTGGTAAGACAAGACCATTTCATGGTAGCTTGAGTAGGAGATCTCATGGTAGCCTTGGATTGAGAAATCATACCCTTCCTAAGGTTAGCTTGAACTAGCATCCTAGAATGCTTTCATGGTAGCATGACTTGGTTAGGACAAACCATTTCATTGGTAGATAGGATGGAGCAATAGTACCCTTCCTTGAATAGCTTAGACTTGCATGATAGTATGCCTTCCATGGTAGCTTTGTCTAGCCTAGTATGGTGCTATTCCTTGGTAGCTTTAAATTGATGAATTGTAATCATTCATGTGTGATGAATTACCTTGTACTAAGTAGAGAAGTACCTTTAATGAATAGTGGCAATATGTAAAGAGGGACTAGTCCCCAACCAAGAAGTATGCTTATGGCGACCTACAGTGGTACTTAGTGTGGGTGATATTATGGGGTCTTATCCATGCATTTCACAAGTTTGACTTGAGGTTACCTAGAAAGTGTTTCTCTTATATGATGTATGTTTATCTTGGATTGTTGTTATAGTTGCCTTCCTTGATATGCTTGACTAAAGGTGAGAGATTCCCTTGTCTATGAAAAGTAAGCTAAGGATGAGATCAAAGATGATGAAGAGGTATGATGGCCTAAAGTGGTACTTAGCATGGTTGGGATTATGGGGTCTTATCCATGCATTGCACAAGTATGACTTGAACATTACTTATGAAGATTTAAGCATGTAGACATGAATTGAACTAGAATAATTTATATGTGATGGATCTTGACTAGTAAGGCTTGAGATTGAACATTTATGATGATATATGATTAGAAACACTTAAGAATGAAGCATGTAATTAGAATGCCTTGTAATCTAGGTAGGTATGATTATTGTAAGACGTAAAGCTTTGAGAATAAGGCATGTAGTCATGAATGCTGATTACTAGGGATTTTAAATTAAATCCAATATGATGAATTATGTAAGTTAAGGCTTTAAGAGTGAATCTTGCATGATAATGGTAGACTACTAGATAGAATTGTTGTGGAAGGACTCTACCCACCTAATCTACCTTATGTATGATTGAATGTATGAATTGATAGAATCACTTGAGCTGTGATGACATCCATGACTAATGTAAGAATTCTAGATATGATGATTAAAGGAAAGTTTAGAAACCTCAAGGAGGTAAAGTATGAGATTATGCATGTTTTTATAGAACCTATGTAAATGCTTTATGAACACTTTGAGAGTGAAGTGTCTATGATTATGATATGTAGTTGTGTTGTTGAAAGGAGATTCTCACATACACACTTATGCATGAACATGATATGAATGTGAAAGGTTTTCTCACATAGTATGATTCTAGGTTGAAAGACTTTCTCACCTAAAATGAATCTAAGAGTAAAAGTGATCATGGACGGTGATAGTTGCTCACGCATGATCTAATAAGCCTTCATAGTGAACTAAGGCATACTTCAAGAAGTACCCCGTGAGTGTTCAAAGGCTTTATGTATGAATTATGTTAGCTTGAAGTAGTGATGTGATATCCTTTCATGAATAGCTTGACTTAGTAAGAGAAGACCATTTCATGGTAGCTTGAGTAGGAGATCTCATGACAGCCTTGGATTGAGAAATCATACCCTTCCTAAGGTTAGCTTGAACTAGCATCCTGGAATGCTTTCATGGTAGAATGACTTGGTTAGGCCAAACCATTTCATTGGTATCTAGGATGGAGAAATAGTACCCTTCCTTGAATAGCTTGGACTTGCATGATAGTATGCCTTCCATGGTAGCTTGGTCTAGCCTAGTATGGTGCTATTCCTTGGTAGTTTTGAATTGATGAATTGTAATCATTCATGTGTGATGACTTGCCTTGTACTAAGTAGAGAAGTACCTTTAATGAATAGTTGCAATATGTAAAGAGGGACTAGTCCCCAACCAAGATGTAGGATTATGATAACCCAAAGTGGTACTTAGTGTGGGTGAGATTATGCGGTCTTATCCATGCATTGCACAAGTATGACTTGAGGTTACCTAGAAAGTGTTTCTCTTATATGATGTATGTTTAGCTTGGATTGTTGTTATAGTTCCCTTCCTTGATATGCTTGACTAAAGGTGAGAGATTCCCTTGTCTATGAAAAGTAAGCTAAGGATGAGATCAAAGATGATGAAGAGGTATGATGGCCTAAAGTGGTACTTAGCATGGGTGGGATTATGGGGTCTTATCCATGCATTGCACAAGTATGACTTGAAGGTTACTTATGAAGCTTCTCTTATGTTATGAAGATTTAAGTATGGACTATGCGTATGAATATGTGGTATGTCCTATGTTTATGGATTATGCCTTATGTTGACTTATGCTTATATTATGTCTATGTTGGAGATTATGCTTATGTCTTATGTTGACTAAAACTTATGTTATGCTAGCTATTATATTTAGTACATTTTGTACTAACGCATACTCTTGCCTACATTCTTATCAAATGTAGGGTCTGGCGATATTGAGTTCCATTTCCGTGGCTAGGTTTCTAGTAGAGCAAGGAGTTGAAGACTTGGTGAGTCCTCATACCATCGAGGATCGATCACCTTTCCTTTATGTTGTTTCTTTTATGTTTAGACTTTTGTATGGGCTGCGTCCCAAAGATTTATTCAAGTCGTTTGAGATGGTTTGAGACAAAGTGTTATCGACTTCCGCTTTCTTTTATAAAGTCTTTGATTGTATGGAAAAAGTTTTAAAATTTCTGCATCATTTCTATTTATTTATGTTATGATATGCTAAATGGATTGTGTTACGCCTTTCGTGGTCTAGTACGTCATGTTACATCTAGGGTGTACCCCTGGGTCATGACAAACAACTAATCTATAAGCCTTTCAAACCATTCTTCACACATCACACACCAATGATTAATCACATTGCCTTTTGTTACCCCTTTTTCGTCATTAGAATTATTCAACATTAACAAGTAAACCCATCACCAAGCCCCAGTAATCCCAAACACATACAACAAGGAATTACACGATTCAATACACTTAACAAGGGTTTAGAAATTCACTTACCTCAAAAAATCGAACAATCACTCCGGGACTTGAGCCTTCCCTTTTCGTGGAGCTTCCAAATCAATTCAATCCATTGAAGTAAATAATCACAATAAGGTTTTGAAACTAACAACACCCATATTATAATAGGTTTACCCTAGATCCAAAAACTCACCTGAATTTATAATCAAGTTCCTAATCTTGATGCCAATTTCATGTCAACTCTCATAGTTTCCAACTTTAAAGTCTAGGGTTAAGTTTCAACTTCTCCAATATCATAAATCTAATAATAATCATATATGACAACACACCTACTATTTAATTTGATAACCAATATATCAAAACTTAAATCATAATGTAAAAACTATAAGAAAACTCAAAACCAAAGCAAAGTTACGTAACAATACCTAAATAAAAAATTCCCGTGACATTACCTATATGCTTAATTTATCATATATCATACCCATATCCCAATGATTGGCTCCAAATTAGCCATAATTACTCAATCATTTGTCATCTTGGTTACTCACATTTTTCCCATAAATAAAAAAATCACAAACAAAACTAATTATATTCGTCCAACCCTTATAAATCCAAATTCCAATCCTTTAATGCCCACCCTCTTACTACATTATTTCCTTATCCACTCCTAATCCTCAATCCTTTAAACATGTTACTTACATTAACAATTGATAACAAAAGAAAGAAAAGCCTAGGTAGAGTTTGTAGTACATGTGGCTTTTCGTCTCTGAATTATGGTCGAGTCTCTTTTTCCTTATCTTTTTTCCAATGTTATAATAGAATTAATTAAACCCCACTAACTCTTTAAATATATGGATCAAGTGGTTAATGGTATGAAACTAATTATAAACTTGGCCCATTAAGCATTAACTAAAATTAGTTATTTAATAATTAACAACCAATTAATTCACTCTAGTTAAACGATTATTCAAAATTCCCAAAAATGACCTTTCAGGTCATTACATTATCTTAAAATTATGTTCGTCCTGGATCATAAAATAAAAGAAAGTACTTGACGTTTCGAAAAGCTTAGGATATATGGAACGCATATCACACTATGTCTCCCAAGTCGCCTCCCCAACGGAACGATGCTTCCACTACACCTTGACTAAAGCAATTTCTTTGGTCCTAAGCTTTTGAACCTTCCTATCCAATATATCTATAGGCTCCTCCTCAAATGTCAAGTCTGGACCCAATTCCACTAAATCGAGTGAAAGCACATGAGACTCATCCGGAATATACTTCCGAAGCATAGAGACATGGAAAACAGGATGAACTGCCACAAGCTAGGTGGTAAGGCCAACCTATAGGCCACCTCTCCCACTCGGCTCAAAAGGTCCAATGAATCTAGGGCTAAGTTTTCCCTTCTTCTCGAACCTCATCACACACTTCATGGGTGATACTCGGAGCCAAATATGATCACCCTCCATAAAAACTCAGGCTCTAACTCTCCGGTCTGCATATCTTTTCTGCCAACTCTGGCCCATCAACTATCCATACTGAATCATACAAACTTGCCCCATACCATCTCTAAGCAAGTCTGTATCTAAAGAGTCCATCTCCGTTGAATTAAACCAACCGATCGGAGATCTACACCATTTGCCATATAATGCCTCAAATGGGGCCATCTGAAAACTGGAGTGATAACTGTTATTGTAGGCGAAATCTGCTAAGGGAAAATGTCGATCCCATCTAGCAGAAAAATCGACCACACAGGCTCGAAGCATGTCTTCCAACACCTGAATCGTCTGCTTGGACTGACCATCTGTCTGAGGGTGAAAAGCCGTACTCATATCTAACTGAGTACCCAAACCATGCAGCAATGCTTTCCATAAATGGAAAGTGAATAATGAACCTTGATCAGATTTAATAGAATTTGGAACTCCATATAGTCGCACAATCTGGCGGATATAGAGCTCCGCTAACTTCTCTACCGTATACTTCACCCGAATAGGAATGAAGTGGGTAGACTTGGTTAGCCTATCAACAACAACCCAAATGGAGTTATAACCACCCACTATGGTAGGTAAACCCACAAAAAAGTCCACAGTGATCCTCTCCCACTTCCAAGTAGGAATAGGCATCCTATGAGATATACCCCCGAGCTGTTGGTGCTCACACTTGACTTGTTGGCACGTCAAACACCTAGAAACAAAGTCTGAAATATCCCTCTTCATGCCACACCACCAGTAATGCTGACTCAAATCATGATACATCTTCGCAGCTCCTGGATGGATGGAATATCAAGAACAATGGGCCTCCTCAAGAATCAATCTAATCAACTCGCCCGTCTTAGGCACCCAAATCTTCCCTCTGATCCTCAATACAAAATCAGAATCAAGGACATCTCATTTGCTTCCCCTCTCAACACTTTGTCTAGAATAATACATAACTTTTCATCATCAAATTGATGCTCACGAATCTGCTCGACTAAAGATGGTTGAGCCTCAATAAAAGCAATCATACCATCACTCTCCTCTGAAATCTGCAACTGAACAAGACTATTAGCTAACATCTGACCATCTCTAGCAAACGGTCTCTCCTCAATATCAAGAGCGGCAAGACTCCTCAGGCTAGATGTCTTCCTACCCAAAGCATCGACCACCACATTGGCCTTCCCCGGATAGTATAAAATGGTCACATCATAGTCCTTTAGCAACTCAAGGCATCTCCGCTGCCTCAAGTTTAGATCCCTCTGACAGAAGACTCCGATGATCAGGGAAGATCTCACAATGCACCCCATAAAAATAGTGACGCCATAACTTAAGTACAAAGACAACGGCGGCCAACTTCAAATCATGAGTAGGGTAGTTCTTCTCATGGGATTTCAACTGCCTAGAAGCATAAGACATCACTTCCCCCTTCTATATCAATACACCACCCAATCGGACTCTTGAAGCATCACAATACACAGTAAAGTCTACAGCTTCCTCAGGTAGAGTCAATACAAGAACCGAAGTCAACAAAGTCTTGAGCTTTTCTATTATTTCAGGAAAGCAAGACTTTGAACGTAGACATGTGTTACATGCAATGATTTTTTCAGGTGGCTTAGTGTGTGACTGTTTCACATTGATGATATGTGTCGGAGGTGCGGATACGGTAGGAGAAGTAGGTTGCGTACAGCCTCTGACTGCCTCAATCTTAGCCGGATCTACTCTAATACCCTCCTTGGACACTACATGTCCCAAGAATGCCACAGAATTAAGCCAGAACTCACACTTTGAAAATTTGGTATACAACTTCTCTTCCCTCAACCTCTGAAGTACATTCCTCTAGTGTCGGACATGGTCCTCCTCAGTCCTGGAGTAAACCAAAATATCATCGATAAAGACAATCACAAAATAATCAGGATATGGTCGAAACACCCCGTTCAATAACTCCATTAATGTTGCAGGGGAATTAGTCAACCCAAAGGACATCACTAGGAACTCATAATGCCCATACCGAGTTCTAAACGTTGTCTTTGGGATATCTGATACCCTAATATCCAACTAATGTTACCCGGACATCAAATCAATCTTAGAGAATAACGATGCTCCTTGTAGATGATCAAATAAGTCATTAATACGCAGAAGAGGAGACTTATTTTTCACTGTTACTTTGTTCAACTGTCTGTAATAAATACACATCCACATAGTGCCGTCCTTCTTCTTCACAAAGAACACAAAGGCACCCCAAGGTGACACACTATAGCAAATAATCCCCTTACTCAACAAATCCTGCAACTGATCCTTCAACTCTTTCAACTCTACTGGATCCATACGGTAAGGAGGAATAGAAATGGGTTTAGTACCTGGCTCCAAATAAAAAGGAAAATCAATATCCCTATCAGGAGGAACACCTGGAACATCAGAATGAAATACATCGAGAAACTCTTGAACCAATGGAATAGAATCCATGAGAGGTGATTCAATACTAGTGTCCCGAATGAAGGCTAAGTAAGACAAACACCCTCTCTCCACCAATCTCTGAGCATGCATGAAGGAGATGACCTTGCTAGGATAAGAGCCACTAGCACCATTCCACGCAACCATCGGAACATCAGGCATCGCTAAGGTCACAGTCTTAGCATTACAATCAAGAATATCATGATAAGGAGAAATCCAATTCATACCCAAGATAACATCAAAGTCTACCACCCAAAGAATAATTAAGTCTACCCAAGTGTCATACCCCGCCAAAGAATCAAGACAGGATCGATATACTCGATCCACCACTAAGGGCTTACCTACGGCTGTAAAAAGAGGAATAGGTACAGTCATGCTATCACATATCCTATCAAATTCAGCAACAAAATAGGTAGACACATAAGAGAATGTAGACCCCGAATCAAACAATACAGACGCAGATCGATGTCATACTGGGATGATACCTGTAATAACAGCATCAGAAGTCTCTACCTCGGGTCTCACAAGGAAAGCATAACAGTGGCTCCCTCTACCACCTCCAGCCTCGGTGTTACCTCTACCCCCACTCTGCTGAGTTATAGTACCGCTACTAAAAGCTCTACCGCCTCTACCTGACTGAACTCTACCTTAGCCTCTACCCTGTGGTACCGGTAGTCTAGTCTAAAATGAAGAATTAGGTTGGGGTCCTCCACGACCCCTCTGGGAAGTAAACTGCCGCATCAGGTGATCGGGATCTCCACAACTAAAGAAAACCTCTGACTCAGGAACTGCTGTGCGAATCCTAAAAACCTACTATAATTGCCTCGCCCTGTAGGTCGCTGCTGTGAACCGTATGAGCCCTGACTTGTGTTATAAGAACCTCGAGGTATCTGACCACCCTTGGATGTCGTCATAGATACAAGAATGGGTCCCCGATGCTGAAAGGAACTACCCCTCAGTATGATCCCCTCCCTCCAGATGAGGCACCATGAAACTGACATGATGTACGGGCCCTCTTAGGTTCCCCAAAATCCTTTCTCTCCATCAATTCTGCCTCTTTGGCGGTGCTCATAATGGATTGGAAGGAAGCCTCCTCTCGAGATAACTTAAACACAGCCGATCTGATAGAGAAAATCAACCCCTTATAAATCTACAGATTCTCTTTGTCTCGTCTAGAATAATGGCTAAAGCATGCCTAGATTACTTGCAAAAATCGGCCTAATACTCAGTAAAGGATATGTTGTCCTGTCTCAGATTTTCAAACCTCAAACGGCTCTCCTCCCTCATGCTCCAAGGGATGAAGTGGTCATTAAAGGCACTGGAAAATATCTCCTAAGTCAATGGAGGAGATCCAACTTGGAAAGACCCCGAATAAGTTCTCCACCACTCTCTCGCTGGCCCACGAAGTTGGAGGGTAGCATACCGAACCCCATGTGACTCAGCTAACCCAACCACCTCTAGAAACTCTCGGCATGTAGTCAGAAACTCATGAGCGTCCTCACTCTTCCCACCCTAATTTGGGGTGGGTCAATCTTTTGAAATTTCACATAACTACGCTGCTCATCCTCTGTCAGAACAACCAATGGTGCACCTTGACCCCCAACTGCTGGTTTAAGATCATACCCAACCACGGGATCCACTGGTGGCTTCCCCACAACATCCTGAATAACTGGAGCTTGCTACTGCTCTTAGGTCTGAGCCCCCTCTCTAGTCTGAGAGTCCTGTGGTGTGGCGGTGCACCATCACCCTTAGAAAATCTCTCAAGCACACTTAACACCCTCAATAATGTATCCTGAAGCAAAGGTGTAGTTGCAGTCTCTGGAGGAACCTGGTCCTGTCTGTCATCAATCTGAGGCTCTGGAGAGACTTCTCTAGCACGGCCCCTCGCTGGTGCAGCTCCACGGGCACGACCTCTGGCTAGTGTCGTTCCACGAGCATGACCTCTAGCTCAGACTCTACCCCTACCCCTAGCTGGGGCCTCAACCACTCCCTCGGGAAGTGCCTCCCCTCTACCACAAGTAACAGTAGCTCTAGTCCTTGTCATTTGTTAAAAGAATATACGATATCAGTACTAAAGAAGGTAACCAAGCACGATGAGAAAGAATGAACAAAATGAAGTTTCCTAACAATCTTCCTAGCCTCTCAAAGATAAGTACAGACGTCTCTGTACCGATCCACGAGACTCTACGTACACTCGGCTTGTATACATGTGAGACTCATGAACCTAGGGCTCTGATACCATTTTGTCACAACTCAAAAATAGATGTGATGGCACTCATCTTATCCCACCAAGACAAGTTGGCCTACAACCCAACCATTTCGATAAAGTATGAAAATAAAATAAAAATAGAAGTTCAATAATAATTACTAATGCGGATAACAAGTCAACTAAACTAAATCCCTAAAACCTGTGCACAACCCTCTAATGAAAATACTAGTATTGAAAGAAAATACATAAGTCTCAAATGACGTTGTCTCTCAAGTAAAACAAAGTCATAAACATGAGTAAGAAGGTCCGCTAAGATGACAAACAGCTACCTCACAAATCTCCACAGGAAACCTCAAAAAAGAAGAGTATAGAAAGTATCACGAAGATCCAGGCTCGTAACCTACAAAAATGTAGAAGCAAGGTGTGAGTACCAAACCACATGGTACTCAGCAATTAAACTTCTAAACACAAGCTAAGGGAATAGAATACAGGTACTCTTTACACCCCATCCGAACCTTCACAACTACAACCTGCATAAAACCAGTCCAACCTAACAGTTCACAGCTTACATAGCACACAGCTGAACAACAACACTCTAACAAATTACATATCCTTAACAACAAACTCAATATTCATCAATCACAACTTCAACAAAAAGGTACTCACAGGATCAGCAACACACAAGATCAAGTTCATCAATGATAAAAATGTGCAATGCAATGAAACGCAATATCAAGTATAGTGATGCATGTTTGACCTAACGATACAAACCCGCTGTCTCTCAGTCCGGGACCCATGGATGACATATCTTTCCATGCATCCATCGCGGTGTGCAACACGCCGCTCGATAATAAAATTCGTCATGGCGTGCGATACGTCCATCGATAATAGAATATACGATATCAGTACTAAAGAAGCTAACCACGTACGATGAGAAAGAATGAACAAAATGAAGTTTCCTAACAATCTTCCTAGCCTCTCAAAGATAAGTACAGACGTCTCCGTACCGATCCACGAGACTCTACGTAGACTCGGCTTGTATACATGTGAGACCCATGAACCTAGGGCTCTGAAACCATTTTGTCACAACTCAAAAATGGATGTGATGGCACTCATCTTATCCCACCAAGAAAAGTTAGCCTACAACCCAACCATTTCGATAAAGTACGAAAATAAAATAAAAATAGAAGTTCAATAACAATTACTAATGCGGATAACAAGTGAACTAAACTAAATCCCCAAAACCTGGTTGTCACATGCACAACCCTCTAATGAAAATACTAGTATTGAAAGAAAATACATAAGTCTCAAAAGACGTTGTCTCTCAAGTAAAACAAAATCATAAACATGAGTAAGAAGGTCCGCTAAGATGACAAACAGCTACCTCACAAATCTCCACAGGAAACCCGGAAAAAAAGAGTATAGAAAGTATCACGAAGGTCCTGGCTCGTAACCTACTAAAATGTAGAAGCAAGGTGTGAGTACCAAACCACATGGTACTCAGCAATTAAACTTCTAAACACAAGCTAAGGGAATAGAATACAGGTACTCTTTACACCCCATCCGAACCTTCACAACTACAATCTGCATAAAACCAGTCCAACCTAACAGTTCACAGTTTATATAGCACACAGCTCAACAACAACACTCTAACAAATTACATATCCTTAACAACAAACCCAATATTCATCAATCACAACTTCAACAGAAAGGTACTCACAAGATCAGCATCACACAAGATCAAGTTCATCAATGATAAAAATCTGCAATGAAATGTAATGCAATGTCAAGTACAGTGATGCATGTCTGACCTAACGGTACAAACCCGCTGTCTCTCAGTCCGGGACCCATGGGTGACATATATTTCCATGCATCCATCGCAATGTGCAACACGACCCTCGATAATAAAATTTGTCATGGCGTGCGATACGTCCATCGATAATAGAATCCATCATGGCATGCGACACGTCCCTCGAAATATAGTATACGTCGCGGCGCGCGACACGTCCCTCGAAATGGTATATCCTCTTTAAATTCTTATTCATACTCAATTCACATAACACTTTTTACAATCATATCTTAAAACCAATGAAAATAACATGTTCACACAAATAATGAAGAGATGACCATTTTCATAACAATGCACAATTCACAACAACACAATCGTGATACAACATCAACAATTAATCAATAAGCATTTCAAACTATTCTCAACACATCACACACCAATGATTAATCACATTGCCTTTTATTACCCTTTTTTCATCATTAGAATTATTCAACATGGATAAGTCAACTCATCCCCAAGTCCCATTACTGCCAAACACATACTACAATGAAATACATGATTCTATACACTTAACAAGGGTTTAGAAATCCACTTGCCTCGACTTGAGCCTTCCCTTTTCGCTGAACTTCTAAATTAATACAATCTATTCTAGTAAATAATCACAATAAGGTTTTGAAACTAACAACACCCATATTATTATAGGTTTAGCCTAGACCCAAAAACTCACATAAAGTTATAATCAAATTCCTAATCTTGATGACAATTACATGTCAACTCTCATAATTGCCAAGTTTAAAGTCTAGGATTAAGTTCCAACTTCTCCAAAATCATAAATCTAATAATAATCATATAAGACAACACACCTACTATTTAATTTGATAACCAATATATCAAAACTTGAATCATAATATGAAAACTATAAGAAAACTCAAAACCAAAGCAAAGTTACGTAACAATACCTAAACCAAAAATTCCTAGAATTAAGCTACAAAATCTATGTACATATGACATTACCTAGATGCCTAATTTATCATATATCATACCCTCTTCCCAATGATTTGCTCCACATTAGCCATCATTACTCAATCATTGGCCACCTTGGTTCTTCACTTTTTGCCCCATAAATCAACATATCACAAGCAGAACTAATTATATTCGTCCAACACTTATAAATCGAAATTCCAATCCATTAATGCCTACACTCTTACTACATTATTTCCTTATACATTTCGAATCTTCAATCCTTTAAACATGTTACTGACATTAATAATTGATAACAAAAGAATGAAAAGGCTAGGTAGAGTTTGTATTACCTGTGGCTTGTCGTCTCTGAATTACGGTCGAGTCTCTTTTTCCTTTTTTTTGTCAAGTTATAATAGAAATAATTGAACCCCACTAACTCTTTGAATGTATGGGTCAAGTGGTAAATGGTGGTAATCTAATTATAAACTTGGCCCATTAAGCATTAACTAAAATTAGTTATATAATAATTAACCACCAATTAATTCACTCTAGTTAAAAGAATATTGAAAAGTCCCAAAAATAACATTTTGGGTCATTACAATGACACCATACACCGGCCTTGTTTTTATATACAAAGTCAAAATTACTTCTTCTTTTGTTACATATATATAATAGATATTGAATCCTTTTTATCAAGGGTTGACTTTGTTCCGAAATGTTCTATAATTATGGAAATAATTTCTCTAGATTTATTTATGGATCTTATTCATAATTTTGAATAGCAGTGGCCACAAGAGATTGTTGGAACAGAGCTCGCCACTTCAAGAAAGGTTTGGATACTAGTTATAAAATAAATGAGACTTTAACTTCTTGAATAATTGCATTTTTTAACGTCGTCAGTTGGATCTTGCATTATCTTATTTCAAATTTATAGTGCATTGTGGGTTGAACACATATGTACTAGGTTTCGTTTTCTTCAAAATCACCCAATTGGTCAAATTTATCAATCAAATAGATATTTATATGAATGGGCTAGACCAACTTGCTAAGCCAATTTATTAAAAAAATGTATAATGTATAGAAATCTTATACATTTGGGGACTAATTACATCCTATCCTAGAAGTTTCCCCAATTACAAAAATCTTAGATTTTTCAATGCTCTAGGATACATACTTTAGTTGTCCGATACATTGCAAATGATACATTACTTAATGGGAGGGATATGTACGAGAGGTGATAAGGATGTATCCGAGAGGGAATAGGAATGTATTCGAGAGGGGATAGGGATGTATCCGAGAGGAAATATTTGTAATTTTAAAATTGTCGGAAACTTTAGATATTATGATATATTAAATTGCGTATTTATGTAATTTTTCCTAAGAAAAACTAATCCAATAAAACTAAATCAGAACTGGAAAGTCAAAAATGACATAGGAAAGTAAATCGATTAAAGAAATCTAGAGAAATCTTTGATAACTCTACCCAACAGTCCGGCGATATCTTCAACGTTTTCTCTTTTTTCTCAACTACAAGACATGATGAAGATGAAGATAGGAAATTCAGCAACAACAGAAACAAGAGGAAAAGTTACGGTTCAAGTTACGCTTCGATTCAGTTTTTTCTACTCCGATCCTATGTGTTCATTTTTATAGATGTTGATAAAATGGACCTTGTAATGTATTTCAACTGCCACTAGACTGTCATCGTCTTTTTTTGCTACCAACTTCATATTTGAAAATCCTACGATTGGGTTATAGAAGAATAATAGAAATGTTGTCAAGAAAAATCTATCAATTCTTGATCCGAAACATACTCAAAACAAAACTATTTCTTCATATGAAAATCTATTAGGTAAGAAACATTGTGCTTTTCCTTATTAATTATCATTTATAAGATGAGATTTATTGAAACCAAGGCCACACATAAAAAAAAATCTCTAAGTTCCAACACAAATGAAAAAAATATAGATAGTTTTATGTTGTTGCTTAAAGAATGCAAGGTTACTCACCACTCACTAATCTTTTCCAATGGTTCTTCCTTGATAGGTCGAATTTTAAATAGATCAATACCACAAATCATAAGGAAAACTCTTAAGATAAGAATCAGTTAAAAGTAGGTGACCAAACATCCTTAAACCAAAAGTCACCCGTTATCATTAGGTGCACTATATAGCAGTAAAAGAAAAGCCCACCCAATGTCTGTCTTAGTTTGTAATCGTTATACACCTTAAACTTTCACCAGATGGCATGATATGTAGACTGTATGAAATCCTTTTAGGTATTACATTAGAGTAAAATTGACTCTTCCTGGTATTCTCTATGTCTAAGCAATATGATTAATAACAGAAGTAGCTTACTAACTTTCGTAATTTAAAAGTAAATAAATTTCTACTCCTACGATATCATCATCACTGTTTCTGACAGAATAACTGAACCAGGGCTAGGATTACCCTTGGATGTATTATCTATATTACATGTATACCAACAAGGAGGAGGGTACAACCACCTCACAATCTTATAACTATATCTGGGCTGTCATGCTTTCAAAATTTTAACAATATGAGGCCAATTCCTAGGTACATCTTATGAATAATATGAGTAGTAATAAAAAAAATCTTCTAATAACAACAATTTCTGATCAAATTGGTGTCACGATCCGAACCTACACCCTGGACGTGGCCGACACTGGAGAACCATTTTTGGTCCCCAAACGAACCCTCATCCTGGCTGACTACAAGCGGAAGACTAACTCAAGCATACAAAGCTTAAAAATTGAATAAAAAATAATAAAACTCAAATACAAAGCTTTAACTCAAATGATTTACTTTGTATATAATAGAATATTCCACTAGCCAACAATAAGAAACTCCTGTCTTTAAAACATTTTAAAAAATAAATGAAACAGACTTCTCAAACTCTACTGTCAATCTATGAAGCCTCTAAATTACAAAGATGGAAGTCGGGACAAGACCCATGACATCCTGACAAAACAGAAAAGTAAATGAAATCCTCCAAAAGCAAGGAGGCTCACAATAGCTAAATCGAACTGCATGTGGTATCAACGAAGCTCCTATTGATGACCCTAAATACCTGTATCTGCATCATTAAATGATGCAGGCCAAATGGCTCAGTACGTCGAATGTACGAGCATGTAAGGGGATTTCTAAAGCATAAACATAAGCTTGAACTTGATAAAAAGGAAACATACATACTTACCTCCTCTCAACACACTCAACTCAACTCAACTCAAGAATAAGATGTTCAACTAAAAGATTAGATACTCAACTCAAGGGTACTCAACTCAGGATACTCAACTCAAGATAAAGCAACAATAAAAGACGCAATGTATAGAAAGCTTTTAAAATAGTAGATAGCAATTCAATGTATTCAAGAATACAATAACAACTCAATTAGCATATATAAATAAAATATAACTCTGTGGGAGTTTCTCTAACCGACAACCATCACTATGAGCTATGTGATGATACAACGTCTCGCCCACATTGCCAGAACTGTCCTATACTTGCCCGGGTTATTGAACCTCTCAACTAAGTGGATCCACCAGTCTATGCTAAAAAGAATTAAGGAATCATCTAAAAAGTATGACCCTTTGTACCCACGTTAGCTACATGGTTTATGGAGACTTGAGTTATCTGAACTCGTCCCCATATCGGTGCTCAATACTACTCTTAAAATATACTCAGCAGATATGTTTAAAGACATAACTCTTTCTCTGTGGTTTGAGGTTATTACTCAAAAGCATATCTCTTAAAAGAGATGAAACTCAAGCTGCTCAAAACTCTTTTGGAAATCTCAGTTTCCTTTCATTTTAAATGTAAAAACATTTACCCTTGGGAATACTTAGTTACCATATATCATTTTAAAGAAAATGAACTCACCTCTACTCTTTATCAACTCAGTGCTCAAGTCTTTAAAATAAGTTTTAAAATAATTTGTAAAAAGACTTCTTAAAATAGGGTTCATGCCGAATTATGGACGTGAATGACTGAATTTAAGGTTTTCAATAACCATGCATAGAACTCAATACTCAAGACTCAACATAAAAGAACTCAAGAACTTTAATGGTAATACTTGTTTCAAGAATGCTCGACTCAGAGGGTTCATGGGGAATTATGAACATGAATTACTAAACTCAAAGACTCAACGATACTTCTCATCTCCAGACTACTCGACTTATAAGGCTCATGCGGAATTATGGGCATGAACTACTCAAATCAAGGACTTTATGATACTACTCATATCAAGAATGTTCAACTCATAGGGTTCATGCAAAATTATGGGCAGAAAGAACTCAACTCAAGGACTCCATGGGTAATATGTAATAGTCTCATGATTTGAAATAAGATCTCAAAAGGGATTAGGAACTCAATACTCAAGACTTGGAACTTGAAGATGCTATTCCTCTCAAAGATGCTGAGTTTGAGAAGTTCATGCAGAATTTATGGGTATGAACAACTCGACTCTAGGGTCTACATAACAATATGGAACTCGTGTATACTACTCTTCTCATTCTCATACTTACTTCCTCAAAACTTAGCTCAAATCAATATTTGATCTCAAAGGATTCATAATTGAACACAAAAGCTTTCTTGAAATCTACTCTTAACTCTCTCTTGAATGTGAATTATGAATTCAAGAGTTATGGTTCATAATATGAAGGATCTCGTGATGATAAAGTAGACTCGTGAATATATTATCCTCATTATTATACTCACTTGCTCGAGTCTTGAAACACGTTATTAGAAATTTCAGAAGACTCCCCAAAAAGACTCAAAGGGACTTTCTTAAAATGTTCGAAAGAACTCTCAAGACTTAACTCTTAGCTCTACCTTGAATTTAAATTATGAATTCAGGGTTATGATTTGCGGTAGGAAATATATCGTGATGATTAAAAGTGTTTTAGATAGCTAATCATGAGAAACGGTTGAAAAACACTGTCTGGGGAGCAAGTCCGCGACGCAGAGATGAATTATAATGCTTGGTTGAAATAATTTTTGAAACAGTGGAGTCCACGTTCTATCCACGACGCGGAGAGAAAAATATCACATCTGAGGAACAGGATTTTCTGCTCGATCTTTTCTTACTCATTTTTCGACCCTAATTCACCTAGAATCGAATTGTTTCTTTTCCAATCACTTGGATTCGATTAGTCAACATAAGTAAACTCTAATTTACTCAATACAGCCCTCAAAACACTCACTTTAATCTCAAGAATTCATCAAAACCCCAACAAAACAAGATTTAGAATGAGACTTCAAGAACACTTTTCAAGAACTTAAATCTTGCAATCTTTATGGACGTATTGGAATATGAAAAATCATGTTTGGCGTGTGGGTGAACGAACCCAACACTATGGAAACTTACATACCTCTTAGGGATCATACACATGGAGAAAATCCGCAACAAAACTCAAAAACCTCGACGAACCCCTTGATCCTTTCCTATTTTCTCTTCTTTTCTCTTCTTGAACTCTCAACTAAAACCTTAGGAGTATATTAGGATTATAAAACTGAACCTAATCAGATTAGACCCCTAAAACCTTACTAAAATGAATTAAATCTGATTGGGTAAGGAAAAGACCAAAATACCCCTTTCTATTTTCGGGTAACTTTCCTTATTTAGATAGCCCGACTTCAAATAGGCATATTTCCCTCATATGAGTTCAAAATTTACCAAACTTAGTGGCGTTGGAAAGATGATTCAAAGACCTTTCATTTGATATCTTGTGGGCCACCTAACTCATCCTGTACTGAAGGTTATGGTCGTTTGAAGTTGACCCAAAACTTAGAAGAACTTAGGAATGACTTGAATGAACTCTCTTTAGTTCTTCTTGGAACTCAAGGTGCTACATCTAGTGACATTAACACTCAAGAAATTTTAAATTCCTCGATAAAAACATAGTCACTAAGAAGGATGGTTCAAGTCTCAGCTCAAAAAATTTCTGGAGTGTTACAATATCTCCCCATTGGGATCATTCATCCTCGAATGACGACTGTACTGGGTATGGAATGAGGTTACTCTTTCTAAGGTCAGAGTCTAATGGTATGCTCTTACTATATTCAAGCTTAACCCAAATCCTTAGGTTCGAGTTTTATACCTCTCTATAGGGAATCTCATCCCAAAACTATTAATCTTTACCACCACATTGGGCTCATATCAAGAACCACCTAAAGTTTAACAAGACCACATTCAAGCTTAGTAATTTTAACAACTCCATTACTAACAGGGCCTCTAAAAAGATATCTCCCATACTCTCTGGAACTTATTACTATCTTATTCTCAAACACTTGACTTGATTTCTCATCTCGTCATCTCCCCCTTAGGTATAACGCTAACACTTTAAAGCTATGGACCTATTCCATTATCTCTAACTGGTCTACATCCTCTTTTACTCTAACACTCTGGAGAAGTTTATCTCATGACTACCGAACTCTATATAAGCGGGTACTAAGACCTCTTTCTAAGGTGTTTCTCTTAACCTCTTCTAATTACATACCCTTTCGGTACACCTTGTAATGTTCTTGTTACTCTTGTGACTTAGCCACACTTCACTGCCCTTATCTAAATGTTAGGATCTTTCACTGGTACTACTCATATTCATTGCATCAAACATTTCAATTTGTCACCTACTCTTATGTCAAGTCTACCAGATCAAATCTCAAGACTAACATCATCACCCTCCTATTACCATTCTTTGGATCATGTCACTCATCTCAAATTCAAGCTTAATGTTCATTACTAAACCCGAATATCAATACGATTGCTCGCCTACTATACTAGACCTCATTCCTTAATTAGTTTTATAACCTTCTGAACATCATGACCCTCTCAAACATATCATAAGCCTAGCTTAGATCTATCATTTCAAGAATACTCTGTGCTTCTATTCAATACATATATTTAGCCTCCTCTAACATGATGGCACATCGGCCTCAACTCTATTCTGGTAAAAATATATATATATATATCTACCCATAAGGGAAAACTCCTCATCAATAACTTACTGGGTGCATGACTATAATAACATACTCTTCCCCATCACTATCTCCCTTTCATAGATCTCTATACCTCTGCATACTTTTCCCTAACTCTGGGCACTTTCACTACTATTGCTGGTGATCTTGTAACTCGTGCTACTTTTTTCTAGGTGAAAATACTACTCAAGTTCTAAACATACTTCCTCATAAGGATCTCAGCTAAAACCAGGCTTATGGAAGAGAGTACAACTCGCTTTTAGCTCAAATGCACGATTCATATGAATATGGGTGCATTCCTCTGAAACTGAACACTTACTCACTCATGGGCTTCTCTCAGGCCTCTATGGAGTCACATGACTTCCTCAAAATTTTTACTAAGAAAAAGTCATCGATAAAGGACTTTCTTTTCTGTTCAACCACCTATAGTATGAAGGGTAGTCGAATGAATCTGAGGAACGCACGAGTATGAATAAACCTCTATGACATAGCTCTATTGTACGATTAAGAGTATGAAAGAAGATAAACTTTTCTTAAATGTCGATAGTCCCTCATTTATAGAAGTGGGACCCTCACAACCATAAACAAGACCCTACTGACACGTCTTCATAGACACCCTAGGACACTTGAACTCTATGCTCTGATACAAAGTTTGTCACGAACCGAGCCTACACCCTGGACATGGCCGGCACTCGAGAACCATTTCTGGTCCCCAAGGGAACCCTCATCCTGGCTGACTACAAGTGGAAGACTAAGTCAAACATACAAATCTTAAAAACTAAATAAAAATTCATGAAACTCAAATACAGACCTTTAACTCAAATGATTTACTTTGTATATAAATAGAATATTCCACTACTCAACAGTAGGCAACTCAGGTCTTTAATACATTTAACCAAATAAATGAAACAAACTTCTCAAACTCTACTATCTACCTATGAAGCCTCTAAATGAAAAATATGGAAGTCGGGAAAAGACCCACAACATCCTGACAAAACTGAAAAAGTAAATGAAATCCTCCGGAAGCAAGGAGGTTCACCATAGCTAACTGAAATCCATGTGGTATCAACGAAGTTCCTGCTGATGACCCCGAATACCTGTATCTGTATCATGAAATGATGCAGGCCAAATGGTTGAGTACGTGGAATGTACGAGCATGTGAGGGGAATTCTAAGGCATAAACATAAGCTTGAGCTTGATGAAAAGGAAACATACTTACCTTCTCTTAACTCACTCAACTCAACTCAACTCAAGAATAAGATGCTCAACTCAAAGATTAGATACTCAACTCAAAGGTACTCAACTCTGGATACTTAACTCAAGATAAAGCAACAATAAAAGATGCAATATATGGAAAGCTTTTAAAACAGTAGATAGCAACTCAATGTATTGAAGAATACAATAACAACTCAATTAGTATATATAAATAAAATATAACTCTGTGGGAGTTTTTCTAACCTACAACCAGCACTATGAACTATGTGATGATACAACGTCTCACCCACGCTGCCAGAAATGTCATATACTTTGTTGGTGTATAAACCTCTCAACTAAGTGGATCCACTAGTCTATGCTAAAAAGCATTAAGGAATCATCTAAAAAGTATGACCCTTTCTACCCACGTTAGCTATATGGTTTATGGAGAATTGAGTTATCTGAACTCGTCCCCATATCGGTGCTCAATACTACTCCAAAAATATACTCAGCTCATATGTTTAAAAATATAACTCTTTCTCTGTGGTTTGAGGTTATTACTCAAAAGCTTATATTGTAAAAGAGATGGAACTCAAACTGCTCAAAACTCTTTTGGAAATCTCAGTTTCCTCTCATCCTAAATGTAAAAACATTTACTCTTGGGAATACTTAGTTTCCATATATCATTTTAAAGAAAATGAACGTAGCTCTACTATTCCTCAACTTAGTGCTCAAGTCTTTAAAACAAATTTTAAAAAAATTTGTAAAAAGACTAGGGTTCATGCCGAATTATGGACGTGAACGACTCAATTCGAGGTTTTCAATAACCATGCGTAGAACTCAATACTCGAGACTCAAAAACTCAGAACTTAAGAACTTTAATGGTAATACTCGTTTTAAGAATGCTCGACTCAGAGGGTTCATGCGGAATTATGAGCATGAACTACTCAACTCAAGGACTCAAAGATACTTCTCATCTCCAGACAACTCGACTTATAGGGCTCATGTGGAATTATGGACATGAACTACTCAACTCAAGGACTTCATGATACTACTCATCTCAAGAATGTTCAACTCATAGGGTTCATGCGGAATTATGGTCATGAACAACTCAGCTCAAGGACTCCATGGGTAATATTGAATAGTCCCATGATTAGAAATAAAATCTCGAAAGTGATTAGGAACTCAATACTCAAGACTTAAAAATTTAAGATGCTACTCCTCTCAAAGTTGAGTTTATGAAGTTCATGCGGAATTTATGGGCATGAACGACTCGACTGAGGGTTTACATAATAATATGGAACTCGTGTATACGACTATTCTCATTCTCATACTTACTTCTTCAAAACATAGCTCAAATCAATAGTGGATCTCAAAGTATTCTCAATTGAACTCAAAAGCTTTCTTGAACTGTACTCTTAACTCTCTCTTGAATGTGAATTATGAATTCATGAGTTATGGTTCATGATATGAAGGATTTCATGATGATAAAGTAGACTCATGAATATAGTCTCCTCATTCTCATACTCACTTGCTCGAGTCTTGAAACAATTTATTAGAAATTGAAGAAGACTCCTCAAAAAGACTCAAAGGGACTTTCTTAAAATGATCGAAAGAATTCTCAAGACTTAACTCTTAGCTCTACCTTGAATTTGAATTATTAATTCAAGGTTATGATTTGTGGTAGGAAAGATATCGTGATGATTAAAAAAAATTTAGATAGTAAATCATGAGAAATGGTTGAAAAACACTGTCTAGGGAGCAAGTCCATGATGTGGAGATGAATTATAATGCTTGGTCGAAATAATTTCTGAAAAGTGGAGTCCGCATTCTCTCCGCGATGCAGAGAGAAAAATTTCACATCTGAGGAACAGGTCCACACTCGGACCTGGTCCTTATTTTCTGCTCGATGTTTTCTTACTCATTTTTTGACCCTAATTCGCCTAGAATGGAATGGTTTCTTTCCCAATCACTTGGATTCGATTACTCAACATAATTACACTCTAATTTACTCAATAAATCCCTCAAAACAATCACTTTCAGCTCAAGAATTCATCAAACCCCAACAAAACCAGATTTAGAATGAAACTTCAAGAGCACTTTTCAAGAACCAAAATCTTGCTATCTTTATGGACGAATTCGAATATGAAAAATGATGTTTGGCGTGTGGGTGAACGAACCCAACACTATGAAAACTTACATACCTCTTAGGAATCAAACACATGGTGCAAATCCGCAACAAAACTCAAGAACCTCGACAAACGCCTTGATCCTTTCCTCTGTTCTCCTATTTTCTCTTCTTTTCTCTTCTTGAACTCTCAACTAAAACCCTAGGCCTATATTAGGATTATAAAACTGAACCTAATCAGATTAGACCCCTAAAACCTTTCTAAAACGAATTAAATCTGATTGGGTAAGGAAAAGACCAAAATACCCCTTACAATTTTCGGGTAACTTTCCTTATTTGGACAGCCCGACTTCAAATGGGCATATCTCTCTCATACGAGCTCGAAATTTAGCAAATTTGGTGGCGTTGGAAAGATAATTCAAAGACCATGCATTTTATATCTTATGGGCCACCTAACTCATCCTGTACTGAAGGTTATGGTTGTTTGAAGTTGACCCAAAACTTAGAAGAACTTAGGAATGACTTGAATGAACTCACTTTAGTTCTTCTTGGAACTCAAGGTGTTACATCTAGTGACCTTAACACTCAAGAAATTTTAAATTCCTTGGTAAAAACTTACTCACTAAGAAGGATGGATCAAGTCTTAGCTCAAAATTTTTTTGGGGTGTTATAGTTGGAATCGACATCTGGCACCTTGACTTGACTCTTAGCTCTACCTTGAATTTCAATTATTAATTCAAGGTTATGATTTGTGGTAGGAAAGATATCGTGATGATTAAAAGTGTTTTAGATAGTAAATCATGAGAATCGGTTGAAAAACACTGTTAGGGAGCAAGTCCACGATGCGGAGATGAATTATAATGCTTGGTCGAAATAATTTCTCAAAAGTGGAGTCCACATTCTCTCCGCGATGCGGAGAGAAAAATTTCACATCTGAGGAACAGGTCCGCACGCGGACCTGGTCCTTATTTTCTGCTCGATCTTTTCTTACTCATTTTTCGACCCTAATTCACCTAGAATGGAATGGTTTCTTTTCCAATCACTTGGATTTGATTACTCAACATAATAACACTCTAATTTACTCAATAAAGCCCTCAAAATAATCACTTTCATCTCAAGAATTCATCAAACCCCCAACAAAACAATATTTAGAATGAAACTTCAGGAACACTTTTCAAGAACTTAAATCTTGCAATCTTTATGGACGAATTCGAATATGAAAAGTCATGGTTGGCGTATGGGTGAACGAACCCAACACTATGAAAACTTAAATACCTCTTAGGAATCAAACACATGATGCAAATCCGCAACAAAACTCAAGAACCTCGACAAACGCCTTGATCCTTTCCTCTTTTCTCCTCTTTTCTCTTCTTTTCTCTTCTTGAACTCTCAACTAAAACCCTAGGCCTATATTAGGATTATAAAACTGAACCTAATAAGATTAGACCCCTAAAACCTTTCTAAAATGAATTAAATCTGATTGGGTAAGGAAAAGACCAAAATACCCCTTACTATTTTCGGGTAACTTTCCTTATTTAGACAGCCCAACTTCAAACGGGCATATCTCCCTTATACGAGCTCAAAATTTAGCAAATTTGGTGGCGTTGGAAAGATAATTCAATGGCCTTTCATTTGATATCTTATGGGCTACCTAACTCATCCTATACCGAAGGTTATGGTTGTTTGAAGTTGACTCAAAACTTAGAAAAACCTAGGAATGACTTGAATGAACTCACTTTAGTTCTTCTTGGAACTGAATGTGCTACATCTAGTGACCTTAACATTCATGAAATTTTTAATTCCTAGGTAAAAACTTACTCACTAAGAAGGATGGATCAAGTCTTAGATCAAAATAATTTCGGGGTGTTATAGTTGGAATCGACATCTGGTACCTTGACTTGACCATGTGAACCATCTTGACTTTTATCTCCATACATAAATATTAAATTCTATGCAGCACAATGCCGATTTTTTTTTAAAAAAAAATCTACTTCAAATATGATTTGAAAAAAGTATTTAACAATAAAACTGATCCTTCTTTTTTTAAAAGAAGTTACATTTTATGTCAAAATAAAGTTAATCTTATTTTGTATGAAATTTAACACAAACATCAAAATTATGACCCACTGACAGTATCTGTGGAGCCTCCAACAAAATGCTCACAAATTCTACATGACAAGGACTTCCTAGCTAATCCTCAAAACAACAAACAAACAAATACACAATTGAATATGAAGAAAAAAAATATTCCATGAAACATACCTGAGCTGACAAATAGCTGTTGGAGAAAGAGAAGGCCCTAGCTTGTAACTTGGTCATTTGAAAAATATGTATCAACATTCACATAATCCAATGTAGGTCCCAAGTAAATAAAAGTCAATACACCCACAAATATACTCAATGAATCTCAATAATCCCCTCACTAAAGCTGGAACGAGACTTAGCAAACCATGAATGCATTATGTACAAATTCTTAAAACCATGAGGGCATTTAAAAGTAATTGAAATATCTGAAATTTAATATTGTTAAATATATTCTTGACAAAATCTTCACATGAGCTTGAAAAAAGAAATTCCTCCTTGAAAAATATCATTTGACTCTAACCTTTTTCTTTATTTATGTCAAAATATGATCAATGTGGCAGACAATCCCATCAGGATCGACTAGGCAATCTATTTGTGGTGCCACACAATTTGACCATGTTTCGCTAGCACACATTCTTCGTCTTATCAAGACATTCTTTCATAGTACCTCAATAAACGATAAACTACTCTTCTACTCTAATATAATGAGTTGTGGAGTAAATCACAATTGATTTTTAAATGAAGTAACTATGATAGAAAACCGAGATAGAACTTTTTTGGCACCGTAAATCTTAAAGAAAGAAGAAACAAGAAGCCTAATTTCAGTCATCATTGAAGGTATTTAACGGATTTTATTGCACTACATCGGTGTTCGCTTAAGTTATCATGGGTTGTGGTAGACACTAGCCATCATAGGCTTCTTACCTATCGTCGAAGGATCTAGGTCATTGAAGAATTGCATTTTTGGTATTAGAAGTAGGAGAGACGGAGACATTTAACAACAATAAAGAGATGTTATCAATGTTAGTAGTAGGATTACTAAACAGGTGTTCCAAAAAGATAAAATTTCATAAAGAAGACGTGAATGTAATTTTAGTAATGTTAATGGTACTAGCAATGGTGAGGTAGGGATAGTAAATACTTGTGGTGGAAGAATAAAGAAAGGGAAGGAGTATAATGAGTTGGAGCACTGAGGTGTAATGTTATGTGGTGTACACATCATCAAAATATCAGTATCACATAACAATGTGTGTCCACATTGGAAATTTCTAAATTCCTCATGAATGAGGGGTATATTTGAATTATCTAGGTAACTGTAGGAAGCGGTGTTCACAAAAAATAGATAAACCGAACCAAGCCAAAAATCAAATCATATCGTAAAAACTCGATAGTTTTTAGGTTTATTTTTTAATATTAAAACCCGATAAAATTTGGATTGATTTGATTTTATGTAAGAGAGATAACTGAAAAGTCAAATTAAACTAACTATACAACTATTATTTAATATTTATAATTTTTTTTATATATTTTCAAATTTTATATCATATATTATATTTTATTCTTTTGGGCCTAAGGAAAGAAAATAGGTAAAGAACAAATGTTCAAATGGCACAAGTAGGGGTGTCTATTTGTTTGTTTCTATTATCATGGGCAAGAAACTGGTAACTCATTTTTTTACAAGTGCAACATCTAGTAAGCACGTATTGAGGTTGATTCTCTACAAAAGTTTGTTGGCTCCATTTTTTAAGCTATTAAACAATGAAATAAAGTAAATAAAGTTTCTTTGATTTGCTTAGATTCTTCACTTTTGAAGGGTTAGTTTTTTTAGTTGTAGACACTTTTTGTTATTCTCTGATTTATCAAAATTAGATCACTCCAATATCGAATATCTTGCATCAAATCACACCATTATTTAACAAATCAATCAACGTTATTTTTTTTAAAACTCGATAAAATTGAGAAATTGAACTTAGCAAAAAACTAACTTAATTGGTTTAACATGATTCTTCTATTTGAAAATATGACATAATTAGCTTGGTCATATTTTTCGATAAAACTGACTCAAATGTACAAACAATAACTATCTAATAAAAGTTAATCAACAATATTGCCTGCGAACTGAAGATCTATATCTTTTTGTTGGATTCCCCGTTCTATCAATCAGTCGGTTGGAGTTCTTATTGATCATCTGCTTGTAAAATTCATTTGTTAGAAAACAAGAGAACAACAAACTTTGAGGCTGGAATAAATTCACAATCTTAAAATCTTTTTGTTGGATTCCCCGTTCTATCAATCAGTCGGTTGGAGTTCTTATTGATCATCTGCTTGTAAAATTCATTTGTTAGAAAAGAAGAGAACAACAAACTTTGAGGCTAGAATAAATTCACAATCTTAAAAAAAATTAAAATAAAAGTTTCAAATAAACAAAACATGTAATAAAAATAAGTACAAAATTAAAATAGTTTTTTTATTTAAAGATCTGATCGCACCTACACCCTAAATGTTTCAAATAGTACAATGTATCACAAAATATGAGATTTAGATCTATACTACCTTCTACTTATTCTACTATCAAGTTGGTTGGTGATCAAGATGAGTCATTCATAAACAAAATCAAACGGGCAGTAAACTATCAAAAATGACTAATTTTAGATAATCGCGAAACAATACGATACAATAATATCATACTACCAACCATTTCCACTATAAATACGACATATATTATTCAAGACTCTTGATTAAGAAAAAAAGAAAAGAGCAACACTCTGTATAGCGTCTCATCTTTCGACAGAATGACATATATAAGTAAAAAAACTTACTCTTAATCTTTAGAAGCATTTGCGTCAATATCAAACCATCACCTCCACTTTGGAATATCAGTTGCACTTGATAGCAGTTTTGATATCATGAATTTTATGACAGATGAGTTGCACCACTGCAATATTATCCCCCTCTCCCCCTCCCCTGAAAATCTTTATGACAATCAGGAACTATTGGAATTCCAGATGGGGAAAGAGAGCCACACAAGAAGAGTCCCCCCCCCCACAATTCGTATCCAAATTTAATACTAGAGAATAAATCGTTCCATATATTAACAGGGATATTGTTGTATCATTGTGATTGTCTTGTGAGATGAATAAATAGTTTTGACAAGCACTAGTGTCATCCCCCTACGAGTAATTAAAAAATGCAAAATAAAAGCTTATTTAGAAATGAATGATTTTCTACAAGATCAAGTGTAGAGGACATATCAGGAGGTTGAGGAGAAGAAGGAAAGAGATCATCTGAGTATAAGTTAGTTGTGGGAAAATATGTATTTGAAGGAAAAGGAGAATGAAGATGATGGTTTTTTAAGAGACGAGGAAGCAAAAAGTATTGATTGAAATGTCTCTCAGTAATTTTATTAAGCACCAGAGAGCTTTAAAGTGCTAATTTGAACAAATAATATTTAGCAATCTACAATTCAAAATTCAAAAAAGCTAGAATTTCACAACGACTAAAACAACCTAGTTAAAAAATAAATTTAAAATTATCCTAAACCTAGGATGTTTATTATATTAAAAATTACTATAGTAACTAAAGTAAAATTCAACACCCCTCCTTTGCTTTACTTACTGCAATTGAAAAAATGCTCCACCTCAATTTTTGTTTTGACTGTTGATGCTGAATTCTGATTATTATTTTTGAACTTTAACAAATTCTTCTTTTCTATCTTTCTTCTTTTGGTTTCGGCTTACAAAACGCATTCAATAACCTTGTAATGTCTAAAAGCTCCTTTGAATGTGCTTTAATATGAAGTTTTGTAGGATTTACAAAATATTTTTGTTAGAATTTTTCTTCCATCAAAACATCACATATCACATAGGTTTCAAAATATGATATTATGCTCATAGACCAAATTTAAAAGCTTTTGTGTGTGGAAATTTGTGGGGAATTGAAAGAGAGACTGTTGCTAGCCATTTTTTTAGAATGCAAAGAACATTGTAAAGATGGAGAAAATTTTATGAGCTCGGTGATCAAATATGAGAAACATTAGTAGATGTACCATCTCGTAAGTGAACTCTACTAGAACTACAGGAAGCAATATGTTTAGGATTGTCAATGAGGTCCAATCTACAATCCATGCAATTTGTTTCTCTTGAAGGCTCGAACCCTCTCTTTTGAAACTAGGGTTATCGCTCACATCGTGGTTACCACTCTCCTACCCAGTGCAAGGTCTCTGTCCTCCCTTACTTAGCATGATAATCTCCTTACCTACTACCTTATATCAAAGCATAAACTTAAGCTTTCCTCTTTCGTGCTTAACTATATGATTGAAGTTGTTTTTATCATCTCAAATTTCATTATAGTCAATTTTGCTGAATGAATGCTCTCAAATGAGATTTCTTCCATTAAATAGAAAGTATTCTGATTTACATGCCTAAAAATCTGCTATATATCCCTAAATATATGTTATTCCTAATTGTAATATCTCTGAAAATATGCTACATTAATCTATGATATCTCCTATCATCATTATACAAATATTTAGAGTTATAACATAGATATGTACAGATATTTAGAATTTGTCCAATCATGCTAACATCCCCCCTCAAATTGATACATGTGGAAGAGTGATGACTCTCTTATCTACAGCTTCTCTGATATAATGACAGTCCACTTCAATGTGTTTGGTCCTTTCATGATAAACTGGATTACTAGCAATCTGAATAGCACTTGTGTTGTCAGAATGGAGAGGAGTGGGATTAGATTGAGGAAATCCAATTTCTGCAAGTAAACCACGAAGCCAAACAATCTCAGAGCAAGCAGTAGACATTGCTCGATATTCAGATTCGGTGGAAGATTTTGATACACGGTCTTGCTTCTTGCTCTTCCAAGATATCAAGGAATCTCCAAAAAAAATGCACCAACCCGTGACGGAGCGACGAGTATCAGGACATCTAGCCCAATCACAATTACTAAATGCATTAAGCTGAATCTCAGAACCACTAGGAAAGAATAATCCACGAGTAGATGTTTCCAAGAGATATCTAATGATGTGACAGACATCCCCCAAATGTAGATGGCGTGGAGCCTGCATAAATTGACTCACTTGTTGAACTGCAAAAGAGATATCAGGCCGAGTAATAGTAAGATAATTTAGGCTCCCAACTAATTGCCGATACAAAGTTTGATCAGGAAGAAGATTTCCTTCCGCACGACAATACTTTACATTCAATTCCAATGAAGTATTTACAGGGGAAGATTCTTGTAGACCAGCCAAAGCAATCAAGTCCTGAGTATATTTGTGTTGGTTCAAGAACACACCTAAAGAATTATAATGAACTTCTAACCCCAAAAAGTATGTAAGAGTAACAAGATCTTTCATATGAAAAGAATCCTTAAGCTGCTGCTGGAGGCTAGTGATTAGAGAAGAATCAATTCCTGTGATAATAATGTCATCTACATACACCAAAAGAAGAACACAACCTGCAGATGTTTTTTGAAGAAACAAAGATGAATCATATTTGCTCTGCTCAAAAGAGAATTGAAGCAAAGTAGACCGAAACTTGTCAAACCAAGCTCTTGTAGCTTGTTTTAATCCATATAAAGACCGCTTTAACATGCATACATCTGATGTAGGTGATGACAACAAACCAGGTGGGGGTTTCATATTAATATCTTCTTCGAGATCACCATGAAGAAAAGCATTCTTGATATCCATTTGATGAAGAGGCCAATTTTGTGATGCAGCAATGGCAATAATAGTTTGCACCGTAGTCATTTTTGCTACAGGTGCAAAAGTCTCCTCATAGTCTACCCCATATTCCTGTTTGTTGCCAAGGACCACCAATCGAGCTTTGTACCGATCAAGAGTTCCATCAGAATGAATTTTAATTGAATAAACCCATTTACATCCAATTGGACGGACATTTGGAGGACAAAGAACAACGTCCCATGTGTTATTTTCTTTAAGAGAAAAAAGCTTGGAGGCTTGTGAGTAACCTGTTGTAATAGAGATGGTGGATAAAGTAGAAGAAAAATCATACCGTTTAGGAGTTTGAGAGACTCTAGTAGATCACCGAGGAAGCTCAAGAGGAGCAAACCTTGAAGAAATATCAGATTCTGGTTGTGGAGCAGTCTCTGGTGGCGGATCTGTTTCAGGATGGGGTAAAGTTGGCCGACGTCGTTCATACACAAATCCTGACTTGAACCGCTTAGTAGACAATGACAAATCCTCAAAAGTAGGAAGAAGAGGAGAAACAGAAGATGACTCAATATGAGTAGGAAAGAAATACTGATTCTCAAAGAAACTAACATTTCTAGAAACATGAAATTTGTTAGAACTTGGATCATAGCAAATAAAACCTTTCTGCGAAGTACTATAGCCCATAAAAGCACATTTAGTAGACTGAACAGAGAGTTTATTGCGTTGAGAAGGAGGCAGGTGCACAAAACAAAAACAACCAAATGTATGAAAACTATGATAGCTAGGATGCTTATGAAAAAGATGATAATAGGGAGACTCAAGATTTAACACTTTAGATGGAAGTCTATTAATCAAATAGACAGCAGTAGACAAAGCTTCAACCCAATATTTAGATGGAACAGAGGACTCAATCAATAAAGTACGAGTAACATCTAAAAGATGACGATTTTTACGCTCAACAACCCCATTTTGTTGTGGCGTATATGGGAAAGAGCGTTGTGATACAATTCCTATCTCAAGCAAGAAATTATTGAATTCATGAGACATATATTCTCCACCAGAATCAGATATTAATATTTTGATGCATGTGGAAAATTGAGTCTCAACGTAAGCCAAAAATTTCTTGAATATGGAAAACACTTCAGATTTAGATCGAAGAAAATACACCCATGTAAACCGACTATAGTCATCTATAAATGTCACAAAGTAATTGAAATGAGCATGAGAAATAACTGGTGAAATACCCCAAACATCACTATGAATGACATCAAAACACTTTGCTGCACGACTACAAAAATTAGGAAAAGGAAGAGTTGTACTTTTGCCTAATTTACAAGTAGAACAATCAAAGGAAGTAGGTGAAAATTGATTTTTATTTTCCAATAAACCAGAATTGGACAAATGAGACAACACAATTGAATTTGGATGTCCTAGACGTTTATGCCAAACCTCATTCTTAGTAGTGGTAGAAGCAAAAGCTAGAACACGAGGAATAGA